>SKCR01040698.1:0-59911 GCA_019454045.1 Zanthoxylum bungeanum
ACAGTTGCATATATGATATGTATAGGTAGAAAATTTGAATCTTGAAAAGTTTGAGATTTCAATCTTTCTTTTATATAATTGTTATATAATGGAAATTACTTACACCTCGGAGGTATAAGTAAAAGTTTATCGTTTATTCTGTTTAATAGAATATTGTATTCTATTTAATAGAATATCTTTCCTACGATTCTAAGTAATAAAATCGTTTTATTATTTGGTGTGTAACATCAGATGTTAACTATTGTAGAAAAGACTTGACTTATTGAAGTCAAATGTGAGAATGATAAATTATAAATGGAACTACGTAATTAATAAGATGAAACAACCTTATACATCTTCCGTACAAGTCCAATAGGATAACAGAATCATTCACGAGTATTTGATACTTAATGGTTCCGTTGTTTTCTTATTGAAGAAAAATTATCCTATAACTTGTAATGGAAGCGATATTTGATATCGATTCTGGAAGTTCACCATTAAACCTTAGATCTAAGATTGTCCATAGCTTACTACGATCAAGTTTTGAACTTGATTAAGCTTTCATTATGAATTAGTTCATGATATGTGCTAATTGTTTGCGCAGCGAAAGCAATGTGAGCTTATTAAAGGTTTGACCTTTACAGTATGACAGTGAGAAAAGTTGTACTCAGCAATCTATTGTAGATTCTGAGAAAACTTATCTCTAGTCACACTAAATGAACAATTAAAGATATATTGGTTAATGTTGATAATAAACTGTATATTTTAGCTAAAGAATGCAAAGTGGCGTTTTTGAATGACTTATTCAGATAAGAGATCAGTTGTGATTTCCTTATTTGAAGAGTTCATTCTGAAATGGCCCTAGAGTTTGTGTTCTGCTGAGATCACAGTTTAGTATGCTAGCTTACAGAGCCTATTGTAGACTCAGATAAGTCTTCCAGAAATATGTGTTCTATATTTTTGATATCGTCAAATTGTTTGATCTTGTCAAAGTATAGAGAATACATATGTGATTAGAACGGTTAGTGGGAGCGTACATATTACTTTCTAGTGTTATATATATCTTAACGACATTGTCATTATTATAGTAATAATGAGATGTTTGTGAGGTAAAAGATTTACCTAAGTCTTCTTTACTCCGTGAAAACAGTGGGAGTAGTCTCTGTTATATACGATATAAAGTTTTATATAAGATATAAAACCAAGAGACTTGTGAGATACTCCTATTAGTCGTACATTAGATATGATCTAATGAAGGACATAACAAGGCTATTTGTATGACAGTTAGTATAACTGTTCGACAGTTATTGTGTGTCTTATACATAATATTCATCTTTCGTAAAGGATGATTCATTTTTCGAAAGAGATATTGATTAGAATGTCTAAACAATATTATGTATCATTTGATGATGACATAGTGAATACTTTATTATGTGCGATTATCGATGTCGATTTAATCGTAATTGTTACGAGTTATTTTGACATCCTATAGACCATATGATGGATCTTGAAACACGTTCTTTGTGATCTTTGAGATATTAAGAACGAGTTTCTAATTCATGGAGAATATAGTCTGCAACCATTAGGGTCATATTAGTTTTGAGACTAATTATGACGTTAGACAGTCTACGTCATAAAGAGTCACAAAAGATGCAGTGGGAGTGTCACGAAGGATTCTACTTTTATAGTGGAATTAAATGCAACTTATAAAGTATTGACTTATGAAGTTGCATAGTGACCTTATAAAATAGAAGTTTTGAATTTTTATTGTGCTTGCGGTTGTCTTCATAGTATTTCGGATTTGATCCTTAAATACTTGGACAACTCAGTAGCTGTAGCACAATACTGATGTAGCATCAGAGTCATATTAATGTATAATCTAGATTCTACAAAATATGAATGATGCTGACTATGGAAACGATGGAGTTTGTTTGACAAACTCAATATGTCATAGCGGACTTGTTTTTGTTGCCTACCTCTTAAGTACTGGGTGAGCTTTTGAGGGCCATGTGCATACGATGCACATTGAGATGGGTATATGATACCGTGGATTGGCACTAGATCAAGTGGGAGAAATTGTTGGGGTTGGTGCTTAGAGCGCCAATCCGGACCGTATTTATGTCTGATTCATGAATACGAACATCCTCTTATTCCATAATATTACTTATTTATGGTTGCACCTCTTGTTCTTATATACGTATTCGATCTGATTATGATTAGATTGAAACTAAATGTGGTTTAGTGATATGTATATATTAGACAAAGGCCCGATAATATATAATGCAGTACACAGTTACAAAGTTAGTTTGTAATTGACATTGGGAAGTGTCACTGCTATATGAATATTATCAAACATAGTTCCTGGTCAAGATTTGCTAACACGGGTCGGTTAGTCAAATCCATTGAGACCAGTACATGTCGTATATCGAGACTTGGTCCGATGGTTTATCCCAATGAACCATGAGTCTAGGGAGACTCTTATAGACGTGTAGGTGTTTATAGTGGATAAACACTGAACGGCTCACCGAAGATTCTTAATGGATGGTACACCAACGTCAATAAGAATCTTCTCGGGTTGAGTAGAATAGTGGTCCTTTGACTTAAGATAACACTGTGGATGTATGAGACATCCTCCACACTTAGATGACAGTCACGTCACCGATCTATTTAGATTAGACCTCCGCCTGTTCGTTGGGTGTGGATCGATCCTCAGGATATCCTGTGTGTGTCAAGATAGGATCCGTCAGTTCTGTGTACAGAGCATAGGTAGTCCATATATAATTAGCAGTCTGTTAAATCTGTGGCCACAGTATACTTCGGAAGTAAGTTCCGAGTGTTATTTAAAGATTGCTAATAGATACGTCGATGAGATAATACCTATAGAGATTTGACCTTTACATTTATATCTCTGGGATTATCTGGATACCTGTGACGGAGGGATTATACGTATGCAATGACCTCGACCTGTATGGTTCAGCTAGTTTATCCGTGATCGTCATAATCTACGGGTGGATAGATTATGGACATGAAATTGGATTTCGTGACGGATATACCTGAATCTAGAGAGTCTCAATAATGAAACATACTCGTAGAGCACTAGAGCAACATTTATGAATAATGATGATTATTTATAAACCGTTTAATCGTTAAATGAAAAATACATGCGAACGGGCCGAACCGTCATTTCCTAATTAATGTGTATTTGTATTTAATATATGATATTATTAAATACACATTAATAAATAGTCAAATAAAGGTATTTGACATATTGATGAGTGGTATTTTTATCACTATTTCCCACTCATTTATCCTAATATTTTGTATAGTTTCTTAAGTCTTGTGATTATTTTGATGTGTTTTGTGTTATTTTGTAGATAAATAAAGTTTCAGGACATTCTGGAGGTGATTTGGGGCAAAACAGTGAAAATTGGCGAAAAAGGGCATTTTGGTAATTTCCGGCGTCGCGACGCCCCGACCTGCAGCGTCGCGACGCCCAGCATACGCCGAATCTGCTAACATGCGCCTGGTCAACTGGTCAGAATTTGAGAAGTTTGACTTTGCTAACGTGCACCGTGCCACGTGTCACCATCACAGCCAATTTGCTAACGTGAGCCGTGCCACGTGTCATCATCATATGATGCCGACACTCAGAGTTGACACGTGTCACCTCGTCATCAGCCATGTCATCGGTCAAAAAGTCAACTTCACCATGTGTCACGCCACGTCATCTGCCACGTCACAAGGTCAACCAAGTCAATTTGCCACGTCAGCATCAGCCAATCACAACGTGACACATGTCGCCACGTGTCGCAATCCTATGGTGCCGACAATTGAACAGTCAGCCGCCTTGCCACATCAGCGCCACATCAGCGCCACATCAGCATGACGTCATCACAATAATTGAGTCTTAGCCGCCTTGCCACGTGTCGCGTGAACAGTCAGCCGCCGTGCCACGTGTCGCCTCCTCAGCGTGCCACGTCGAACTATTCCAGCGTCGCGACGCTGAAGCAAAATTTTTCTATATATTCAGCGCGAATTTCAGATTTTGGAGACCAATTCTCTCTCTTCTATTTCCGCGTAAAAAGAGAGTTTCTCTCTCTAGAATCTTTAGTTTTTAATTTTTTACTTTTGTAATTAATTTTTAATTACGTTTTGTAATAAAAATAATTTACTTTCTTTATTTTACAGTTTTTACTATTTACCATGAGGAGGTAATTTCCCTAGCTAAGGTGAAAGGTAATTATTTTACTGTTACTATTTAGATTAATCTCCCTAAAAAATAATATATTTACTATTTAAAATACTGATTAATAAAGGATACCGCTATATTGGTCGGTTGGCAATTCAATTTAATTTGGTTTAAACCTGATTAATCAAGGATACCGCTATATTGGTCGGTTGGTAAATTTATTTTGGTACCGCCTTTATGGCTGGATTATGGACAAATATTACCACCTATATGGCTGGTTGGACTTAATTTGACTTAATCAGGATACCGCCAGATTGGTCGGTTGGTAAAATATTATCACAAGTTTATATATTATTTTACTGGGAGATATCTAAATAAGTAGTAGTAGAAATAATTCATTTTACCTTAGCATTTTATTTTATTTTACTTTTAAGCTTTTACTTTACTGCAATTACTTTTCAGCACTGTTACTTTATGATTTTTACTTTTAAGTTTTTACTAGCCCTAGCTATGTGTCATAACTAAGTTAGTATCTAGGGTTGTGATGAATTTCAATATCACGGGTTTATAAGGGTTAGATTATAATTTAGGTAATATAAAGATTTATTTATTGAGTCTTAATCTTAATGCTCTTTAATTAACTGGCCATAAATTAAATTGATTAGGTAAACTTAAAATGAACTAGACATAGGGATTTTAAGTTTAAGACCTTAGACTCAATAGCCCACGATCTTCCTTAAGGATAGATAACCCTTTTAATAGATTTCCTTACAGGATAGGAATATACCTGTCGGACGGGGGTAGCCATAATTGGAACTTAATCTTAATGAATCTAGGTAATTTGGTTGATATAGACATATGGTTCAATTGGATTATACTAGGTATTTGTAATTGACCATCGGAAGAGGCTTTTACATAAATTAGTGTTCCAGGTTAATAAATCAATATATTACCCAACTATAAGATAACCACTTCATCTTTAAATAATATTGGAATAAATCACAACCCTAGATAGTTTTTAATATTGAATTTTCTTAAAATCTACCTTCGAACAATTTTATTTACTAGTCTTTAAATTTAGAATCGTCGTCATTTCAAATCAATTAAACAACCTGTTAGATACTAGTAATCATTTAACCTCATAAAATTAATAACTTAGGTATTAAGTCCTCGTGGGATCGATATTTTTTATACTACTTGAACGATACGTACGCTTGCGTTATACGTGTGTGTACTCATTAATATATGTATTTGAGATATTTAAAGTAAATATAATACAGATATTTGATATATTTGTATTTAATTAATTATTTAATTATTTAATTGTTAAATGATTAATATAATTGAAATATAAATATATCACCAAATGATGAAGTTAGGAAATGATTATAATTTGCAATTGTTGACTTATACATTAAAGGAAAAGGTTGTCAAATTGATTTTGACTTCTTAAGATATTTGTTCAAAATTGTTTGAAAAATAAAATATCTTTTTCCTTTATTTTCTATCAATTTCGGCCATGACACTTTAAAATATAAGAGATATATTTTTCTTAGTTGCATTTTTTGACTTAATTAAATATCTTTAAAGTTGTTTTTAGATATTTATGTCAAGTTGATCAAATGAAAATCAAATGAAGATGAAATTAATAGTCTTGTTTATTTTAAGGCCAAATTCGGCCAAGCACAAAAATAAATAAGTATATATTGTTTTTCATTTCATTTGGTATCTAAGCTAATTCACTTTAACCAAAAACTCCATTAAAGGAAGGCAAAGAATGCTAGAGAGAAAAGAAAGAAAAATCAAGAAAAGCTTGGAAAATAGTAAGTATTTCCAACCTTCCATTAGAGAGTAATTTGTTCCTCTTGTTGTGGGCAACATCTTGTGATGTTCTTGAGTTTTTCTATTCTTTATTCTTTGTGTTTTTGATGGATAAATGTTTGGTGAAAGTGTAGAGCATGTATAATGGAGAAAGCTTGTGACTAGTGTAGTTATAAGTGTTCTTTTAAGTTTTGGAAACCATGTTGTTAATCTAGAGTTGTTGACCCACTCTTAGATGACCTAGATTTGATCTTGAGTTGTTTCATTGTGTTGAGACTTTTATTGGATGGAAGAAACATGATTGAAGTAATTGATTTAACCAATTTGGTCTAATTTGTCCAATTTGAAGAAATTGAAAAATTAGGGTTCATGACCAATTCCAAATTTGGGGGTTTTCATATATGTTGTGTATTTGGATGTGTATATGATGCATATAAAGTTTCATGTTCATTGGATTACATCTTGATGTGTTTTGATGCATGAAATGACAAAGTGCACAAAATGGCACTAATGTAGTGCATTCGGCCTTGATGAAGAAATTTGGGATTTTTGGTGATTTTGGTGTTTTGATGTTTTGAACATGCTAAGTTCATCCTAGAAATGATTTAGAATCATTCAAAATTGATTAGATCAATTTCGGACTAAAATTGACAAAATACCAAGTGTAAGGGCAATTCGGTAAATTCACTTAAATATGATTTATTGAATTTTATTTCATAATTTGATTATTGGAATATTAAATAAATATGTTTATTTAATTAATCCGAGAAAAGTTTTGAAATCGGAAAATATGATTTTCCACCGCTTCCGCTGCGTTACCGGATTTAGCCCCTAAAACCCCTACACATTTTCCCTAGGATTATGTATTAAATGTCAATCTTTCAATTTTATCTTGATTTTAATAGTCCATCTATTTAATCAACGATTTAGGTACTATTTATTATAATGATTACAATAGTCCAACTATTTAATCAACTATAGTTTAATAGATTAAAATCAATTATATTGATTACTATAATCCAATTATAAAATCAACTATAAATGAATAGTTTGAATATAGTCCAACTATTTATTAAAACAACATTTAAATATTAGTCCAACTAACATTTAAATTATATGACGAATGATATTTGTTTGAACGCGTATGGCAAGTAATTAAAAGAATATTACAAATTCAATTCTTGCCTCCCACTATTTTTTGGCGAGCCTCTAACCCTCTGTCGAGTACTCGGGAAACCGTGTTTCCTAGTGGGCTAGGATCCCGTTAAATATCACACAATCTTGACTTTGGCCAACAAATTGTATGATAATTAACTAGGTAGATCTCTAAGATCGATTGGATCTAATCCAATTCCTAGATCCGGTAGGGGGACATCGAAGTCCGAAACATATATCTTATATATGCCAATACATCCAATGTATTACCTAACCTTTTTCCTCTGAATCAACTAAGCCTTGGCTTTGGCACAACAAACCTAGTGATCCCAGTCAAGCGCGACCCATTGACCAAGGAAAGCTTCATAATCAATGTCGATGGACAAGAAGTGGACTTGACTTTGGCCAACAAACCACAACTTGGACAATACACTGATATGGAACAAAACCTTCGTGATTCAAACACATCCTCGACGGACAAAGGCCTTGACTTTGGCCAACAAGCCAATGCCAGTCTTGGATCTTGAGTAAGAATCACTCAATGGAAGGAAATACGCTTAATATTTTGCGAGGGTTTTCGAGTGCAAATTGGCAACCAATTTATTATCTTTGTTAAGGTCTCATCATCATACACCCTTAAACATGCATTCTAAACACATAATAGAGCGCGTATAATAAAATAATAATGATATGCGGATGGATATTTTACACATTGATCCTAGATCAAATTTCTCCATTTCTCTAGCACATGTATCACTTCTACCCGTTACACTACGCTTCTAAAGAAACCTCATTTACATTGAGGGGAATAGGTAAGAAGAGAATACACAGAATAAGGAGGTGATAAGGTTGGACACGCAGGTCCAATTAATAAATTCCAAATTTATTACAACAATTTTTAAAATTGCCCCACCCATCTAATATCCATCTGATATACATTATTCATGCATCGCAACCATGTATTCACACAAGCATGTTATCAATCAATCTAATCAAATTAATTAATCTGATAATTAGTGACCATCCAATGTTCAAACAACGATTTGATTTTGCTCGAGTCAAACTCGTTTTTGCGAATAAGTACTCAAAGTACGAATTCTTGAATTAAATTAAACTACATAATTAAATCCAATTCAATATGCATTTAATTCTAATTCGCTTATTTAATTCCAAATTAAACATTACACTTTAATAATAAACCTTTTACGACTTAAATTCCAAATTTAATCGCGACGGGTCTCAAAGCCCAATTAACGTCCAACGTTAATTTAATTAAAGTCCAATGGGCTTTTAATTAATTTCTCGAGGCGTGGACTTTTGGTCAACTCGGGTCAAACCGAATAACCAAAATCCAATCCGGGAGTTACCCCATAAGCCTAGAAATCAATCTTGGCCCATTAGGCCCAATTAAACTTTAAAGGTCCATTTGTCGCATTTGGGCTTTATGGATGCGGTTTTGGGCCCAATTGGATCCAATCCAATTTGCCTTAACCCAACTTAGTACAACTAAGCCCAATAAGCCCAATAACAACATTTCAAGCCCAATTTCCAAAATTAGCCCAATTTAATTAAATTGCCAAATTCCAAATTCCCAATTTAATTACCTAAAGTGCATTACACAATTAATTATCCAATTAACATTCCTAAAACATCAATTAGCCTAATTAATCATGCTTATCAATATTAAATCATGTCCAACATAATTTAATTAAAATCAAACCCAATACATGCTCAATGACTCTCGACAATTTGGGGATTTAACGTCCGATTCGAATTCAATCCAATTAATTCCACAATCGACATTAAATCATATTCTCGAATGATTTCCAACACATCCAATGATCAAAAATCAAAAATCCCAAGACATTATAGGGCTTCTAACTTTCGGCCAACACCAAGAAAATTGGGGAAATTTGTTCCAAACACAATTTCAACAAATTGATCCAATCAATCCTCAATTAAAACATATTTAAGCATACTAATTAATCCAATTTCATTAATCATGCTCAAAATCAAGTTTACCCAATTTTAAGCCCTAAATCAATTTCATGATTTTCCTTAATCTGATACCATTGTTGGAGATTCTAAGCATCCCAAGATCAATAAACAAGCATGAACATGTGTGAATACAATCGAGAAAGTCACGAAATACTCACATCGAGCGGTTGAGCGACGCGGGAGGCAACGGAAATTTCCTTTCCTGCTCACTGTGAACTGCGGCAGTGGGCTGCTGTCCTCACTGATTTTCGGCCTTCAATCAACAAGAAACCAAGCTCCAAGATTCGTCATTTGATTCCCGGCTCATGGGTGGACTTCCCTATCACCTTCGCATGTCTCTCGGAGTGCTAGCTCTCTAGAAATTTGCCATAAATCTCACCACTTTTGCTTCCCTTATCACGGTTTTGCCAAGAAAACCAGTGAAGAATTTGGCCTGTTGGCCGAATGAAAGAGAAGAAAGAAAAGGCTCCCAAACGTGAGCAAAGAGAGAAAAAAAATGAAAAGAAAAATGTGTATTAGGTTTTCAATTTCCTAAATCAATTAATCATATACCATTTTTCATTTCAAAAAGTCAAAAGGCAAAAGGCAATTAATGCCTTCCAACTACCACCATCAATCAATCAATCAAATTGTCACATCACTCAAAGTGACATGATCTGACGCTTGATGTGACGCTAGATGCGACTAGCGATTTGATGCTTGATTTGACTTGCGTGCCGTACTCAAATTCGAAATGCGAATACGCTCGCAAATAATCTCGGGCTCGGGTTCGCTAATTCCAAATTAACTAATTTTCCGTTGCGACGTAATTAAATGAGTATGCCTAGCGAAATCACTATTCACATCGCTAAAGAATTAATTCTAAATTAAATCGTTCCCCCGAATTAAAATCTAATTATAATTCTGCGTCGAAATCCAATTTCTTTTAATATATCAAATATATTATTTATCGATTAATTCCAGATTAATCGTTCTTTCTCTTTTTATGACATTTTATCCCAGATAAAATATCTCCGCAATTAATCCCAGATTAATTTTCTCTCTCATCTTATTAATCCCAGATTAATTAAAGTGCGAGTCATACGTCATCGGTGAATCTTTGGGAAGTGACCCATGAGATCCCCAGATATGTTGGCAGTAAATTCGGTCGTCGGACCATCCGAACACGTAAGTACCTCGTACTACGTTTATACCGAATTACAAGACAAGGTTGGCTTCTAGCAAAGCGCCATGCCTACCCAATTCTCCGGAAATATCCTTACAGGAATAAAGGATCTATATCAGGCGTAGTATACGTAGTATTGCGTATTTCTGTCCAGTATCGGATGATCACATGCAAGGCCTGGGGCTGGTACAGTGTCTGCCCCGTACGAAGCATATATCGGATAACGAGCAACTAATCTCTTTAATATCGGATAATCATGACCAAGTCATATTATCCCGACGGTTGCAACCTTTTTAGAGAACCAGTTCTGTATCCATACGCGATCATCATCTCTATATGATTGGAGTGACACTTCCGTCTTGACATCACACCCAACACACCACGATTCTCAATATACCCAGCATTGGCGTACATAGAGCCTGTTAAAGCCCTGGACGACCGCAACCAAAGTATATTGATTTTCGCAAGTATTAGCGGTGCATGTCTCAGGTTAAGACCAAATACACCTACCCTGATTTCGGACTTCCATAGACATATAGTCATACTACCAATGGAATTCTGAGGGGGTCTATCCAGAGCGAAGCTGTTTCCCGTACCATCGGTAAAACACAACCTCCTACTACACTTGCATGAGTATCTTATACCCAAATATATGAGAACTATGTCGTTGTGCCCTCACAACGCGCACAAGTGTAATACTAGTCTTTTACGCATTCATCGATGTCCAATCTCGATAATGCTCTGACTAGGGATATTTAATGATTTATCCTTCGTGGATTGATACTGTCTCATATCATTCTCCGTCCAGGAACAAATCACAGGGACCTCCTATCATTTATACATTTAGGTGATCTAATCACAAATGATAAGAGTGCAATCTCCTTTGTCACGTAGTTAATTTGTACAAAACACTATGATCTGTACAAATAGTGACGCTATGGGTCATAATTGTCCAACAGAATCTTCTCGGGTTGAGTAGCATAGTGATTCTTTGACTTAAGATATCCACCACACTTTGATGGAAGTCACGTCACCGACCTATTTAGGTCAGACCTCCGCCTGTTTGTTGGGTGTGGACAGATCCTTATGATATCCCGTGTGTGTCAAGAAAAGATATGTCAGCTATGTGTACAGAGCATAAATATTCAATATTGGATTAGCAATATGTTAAATCCATGGGCTCGTGGTACACTGTAGAAGTGAGTTCAAAGTGTTATTAAGAGATTGATAATAGAAGCGTTGACGAGATTATACTTATAGAGATTTGACGTTTATATCTATATCTCTGGAATAATCCGAATACCTGTGACAGAGGGATTATATGTGTGCAATGACCTCTACCGGTATAGTTCAACGAGTTTTATCTGTGGTCGTCATAATTTACGGGTGAGTAAATTATGTACATGAAATTGGATTTCATGACAGATATGCCTGAACTTAGAGAGTCTCGCATAATGAAATATACTCGTCGAGCATTAGGGCAACAATAATGAATAATAATGATTATTTATAAAGTTTAACGGTTAAACGAAAAGATCCATGCATAGAGATTTTTCAGTCATTTCCTAATAATGTGTATTTGTATTTAATATATGATTTTATTAAATACATATTAATTAATTGTCAAATTATGATATTTGACCTATATCATTAATATATGTCTTTGGATTATTTAAAGTAAATATAATACTTATATTTAGATATTTTATTTAAATAATTATTTAATTATTTAATTGTTAAAAATTAAAGTATTTGAAATACAAAATATCTAATGTGATATTTTAGTTAGGAAATGATTAACTGTAAATTTTTGACTTTAACACTTAAAGAAATGGTTATCAAATTGATTTTTGCTTATTCAATTGTTAAAATAGCACAAATATATATTTTCTTTTTCTAGCAAATTCGGCAAAGCCCTAAATATAATTAAGGGTTTTATTTTTCATTTGCTTTTATTAGGTTAAGCCTCCAAATATTACAAAAGAGAAAGTTGAGAGAAAAAAGAAGTGTTAAGAAGAAAATCCAAGGAAACATGAAGATTAGTAAGTAATTTCAATTTTTCCTTAAATAGAAAAATATTTCTATTGTTCTTAGCTACAACATATGTTGTCTACATCTTTTCTAATCTCTTGATTTTTGTTGTAAGTGGTTTGGAAGCTTGAATGATAGATGTATGCATGTATGCAATCAAAGTAAGCTTGTTAATGGTTAATAAGCTCTCTTTTGGTCATTAGATGACTTGGTTTCCATTCTAGAGTTGTTAGGCTACTCAATGATGACCTTGAATTGTTCTTGCATTGTTTCAAAGTGGTGAGACTTGTTTGGTGCTGTAGAGATTAGATTAAAGTGCTGTATTGAATTAATTTTGGTTAATTTGATTAATTGGAAAAATTAGGGTTTTAACCTAAATCAAAATTAGGGCTTTTCATATATGTGTTGTATTTTGATGTATATGAGATATACAAAACACTTTGGTTATGATTGGAAATCATCAAAGATTGTTTTGACAAACTAGGACCAAAATGAACAAAATCAAGAATGTAGGGAGCTTTCGGCAATTTGAAGAAAATTGAGGATTTTGTGTATGAGTTGTATTTTCATGTATATGACATGTATAAACTATTTTGGTAGTGATTGGAAATCACCTAATTTTGTATTTGATTAATTAGGACTAAAATGATCAAAATATAAACTTTTGGGGTCCTACGGTAATTTGAGAAAAAATTTGGATTTTGGGTAAAAATTGAATTTTTGAGTATTGAGTATTTAGAATAAAAAGATTATTTTAATTACCAAGAAAAATTATTGAAATTTGAAAATTTTGATTTTTTCGCGTTCCGCCGCGTTACCTGGTAATATTATTAAAAACCCTAAACAGATGATGAACTTCCGACATAAGCTCTCATAAACTAGAGTAAACAGGCTTGAAGTGGTTTTATTGCGGGAATCCGGTAACGCAGCGGATAGTGGAAAATCAGAATTTTCCGATTTCAAAACTTTTTCTCGGATTAATAAAATAAACTTATTTATTTTATTATCCAATAATCAAATTATGAAATAAAACACATTAAATCAAATTCATGTGAATTTGCCGAATTACCCTTAAACATAACATTTTGTTTATTTTAATCCGAAATTGTTCGAAACGATTTTGGATGATTCTAAATCATTACATATATGAATTTAACATGTCATATATATTGAAATTCAAATTGCAACAAAAATTTCCAAAAATAAACCCTAAAGCCGAGAGCCGAGAGCCTCCAATGGTGGCATAATTGTGCATTTTGCACTTCCAATGTTCAAAACACATTAAGAAAAAATCCAATCAACCCAATATTTTACATGCATCATATACACATCCAAATACACCATATAAATGAAAAGCCCCAAATTTGGAAGTGGTCTTAAACCCTAATTTTCAAATTTCATCAAATTGGACAAATTAGACCAAATTGGTTAAATCCAATACTTCAATCATGTTTCTTCCATCCAAATCAAGTCTCAACACAATGAAATAACTATATATCAAATCTAGGTCATTTAAGAGTGGGTCAACAACTCTAGATTAGCAACAAGTTTCTAAAACCATGAAAAGAATGCTAGTTAACATCTTATAAGCATTCTATCAACTTTATACATGCTCAACCCTTTTATCAAACTTTCATCCACCAAAAATACAAAGAATAAAGAATGGAAAAACACAAGAACATCACAAGGTGAAGCCCACAACAAGAAGAATATTGTTCTCTCTAATGGAAGGTTGGAAATACTTACTAAATTCCAAGCTTTTCTTGAATTTTGCCTTTCTTTCTCTCAAGCTTCTTTTTCTTTCTTCAATGGAGTATTTGATAATGTGTATTAGGTTAACAAACCCTAAATGAAACAAAATAATATATACTTGCACAAAAATAGCCTTGGCCGAATTTTGCAAGTAATGATATCTAGATTTTTTTTTTTTATTTCATTTAAAGCCTTTTATCAACTTGCATTTTTAATCATCAAACCATTTAATGAATTAAAGCAAGTCAACAAAAGCAACTCAAGTAATTAAAATAAATATCTTAACTTTAAAATATTTATATTTTAATTAATTTAATCATTTAACAGTTAATTAATTAATTAATTATTTAAATATAAATATATTAAATATATGTATCATATTTACAATAAATATCAAATACATATATATATTTATAATATTAGTCAAATATCTCAATTCGACATTTAATTAATGTGTATTTAAATTAATCTAATATTAAATGTAAATACACAAAAATTAAGGAAATGACTATCGGGTCCCTACACATGTATTTTGCGTTTAACCTTTAAACGACTTTATAAATAATCAATATTATTTACAATTGTTGCCCTAGTGCTCTACAAGTATATTTCATTAGTGAGACTATATAGATTCAGGCATATCCGTCACGAAATCCAATTTCGTGTCCATAATTTATCCACCCGTAAATTATGACGATCACAGATAAACTCGCTGAATCATACAGGTCGAGGTCATGGCAAATGTATATTCCTCCTTCACAGGTATCCAGATAAATCCCAGAGATATAGATGTAAATGTCAAATCTCTATAGGGATTATCCAGTCGAATATTCTATTAGCAATCTCAAAAAGAACATTTAGAACTAACTTCTAAAATGTACCACGGGCCTATGGTTTTTATCTGATTGCTAATCATATGGATTACCTATGCTCTGATACACAAAACTGACGGATCATATCTCGATACACACAGGACACCTTGAGGATCTATCCACACCCAACGAACAGGCATAGGTCTGATCTAAATAGATCGGTGACGTGACTGCCATATAAGTGTTGAAGATGTCTCATGCGCCCACAATGGTATCTCAAGTCGAAGAATCACAAGTGATACTCAACCCGATAAGATTCTTATTGACGTTGGTGTACCATCCATTAAGAATCTTCGGTGAGTCGTTCGGTGTTTATCCGCTATAAACACCTACACGTCTATACTAGTCTCCAAGACTTATAGTTCATTGAGAAACCATTAGAATCATATATTCCAGTATACGACATGTATTGGTCTCAACGGGTTTACTATACTGACCAAGTAGTGTAAACCTTGACCAGGAACTGTCTGAGAATGACAACGTCATAATACAACTCAATGTCAGTTGCGACGTTTTTGCAACTGCCCCATGACTAGTCATTCTAAGGTCATTACGTCTTTACCATATTAAAAGATACATTATATTATAGAAACTGCATATATTATTCAAAATAATAATTTTTACAGAAGTATTCATAAAGAAATACAACCGGGAATTGGCGCTCTGAGCACAAACCCCAATAAGGCTGTCCCATCCCATCTGGCACAGTAGGTCGCTCTGTCCTTATCTAGCAATATCTTCTATGTCTACGGCATGCACCCCCAACAATAGGTCGTGTTCTCCAAACATTCTTATATAGCGTGAATGCCTCCTCGTCTGGAAAGAAATGAGGAACAACACCAGCCATTCTGATGACTTCGGAGAGGGACTTCAGATTTCCTAAGTAGTTCAGATAAATGTTCGGATTTTCTTAGTTACTTCGGAGATAAGATCGGATAACTCAGAATTTTTTTGTCTTGTTGTGAAAATCTTCGGAGACTTAAGCTATTTATAGTATTTGTATGTCGTTTACTTCAAAGATTCGAAGTCCAACTTTCAGATCTCCAAAATTTTAAATAAAAATAATAAAAAAACCAACTTGAGAGATTTGAAATTTGGACTTCAGTTCTCCGAAAAGCATGACATATTTAGGCCTCAACTTTGGAGAAGCCAACTTCTCCGAAATCCATTTGGGGAAGTTGGCTAATTTTACAAAAATCAAAAGTTGTGACTTATATTTGCAAATGAAAAAGTATTTTGTTTTTCATTAAAAAAAAAAAAATTAATATGGGATGATAAATATGTTTTTATTGGGGATAAATTTATGCTTCGCGTAAACGAAAACATAACAAACAAGCAAAGAATATCAACTACTGCAGTCCCTCTCCCCGATATCAGTGAATGGCTGCTCATATCTCTCATTCACCACCATTTCTTTACTCTTGAGACACCGTTATCTGAAAACCTAACCCTAATTTGGACTCAAAAATCGAAGCATGAAGAAGATCCGCTTTATCTTATTTTCACTTGCGCTCATAAGCTACTCATTAGTTACTATTCAATCGATGACGATATCAAATGTTTAGAAGGAATCAAAAGCTCTTTGCAGGATCCAAATGACCGGCTTTCCTGGTCGTTTACCAACAAGACTGTTACTTCAATCTGCAAGCTAACCGGCGTGTCGTGTTGGAACGAGAAAGAGAACCGAATCATCAGTCTCTCTTTAACTTCAATGCAACTCTCTGGTCAACTCCCAGACTCTTACAGTTCTGTCGCAGCTTGCAAACCCTAGATCTGTCCGGTAACGCTCTCTCCGGTTCGATCCCGGCCGACCTCTGCAAGTGGCTTCCGTACATCGTACAACTCGATCTCTCCAGTAACCGTTTCTCCGGTCCAATCCCGTCTCAGATCGTGGAGTGTAAGTTTCTCAACAAACTTATTTTAAGTAACAATAAATTGTCTGGTTTGATACCTTACGAAGTCAGCCGATTAGATCGGTTGAAAGACTTTTCCGTTGCGGGGAATGATTTGTCGGGAACAATACCATCTGATCTGGCCAAGTTTCCAGAAGATAGCTTTGATGGAAATAACGGGCTTTGCGGTGAGCCGTTGGGGAAATGTGGCGGTTTGAGTGGTAAGAATCTCGGCATTATTATTGTTGCTGGTATTGTTGGTGCATTAGGTTCTATAATTTTAGGGTTTTTGATTTGGTGGTGGTTTTTCGTTAGAGTTAGTAAGAAGAAAAGAGGGTACGGTGCTGATAGCAGTAAAGATGACAGTAGTTGGATTCAAGTATTGAGGTCGCACAAGCTTGTTCAGGTTTCGTTGTTTCAGAAACCAATTGTGAAGGTTAAGTTAACGGATTTGTTGGCTGCTACTAATAGTTTTGCTGATGAGAATATTATAATTTCCACAAGAACTGGGGTTGCATATGAGGCCATGTTGCCGGATGGTTCTGCATTGGCTATCAAGAGGCTTGGTTCTTGTAAACTTAGCGACAAGCAGTTTGGGTCAGAGATGAATAGGTTGGGGCAACTTAGGCATCCAAATTTGGTGCCGTTGTTGGGATTCTGTGTTGTGGAAGAGGAAAGGCTTTTGGTGTATAAGCATATGCCTAATGGGACCTTATATTCGCTGTTGCATGGAAATGGTGTTGATAACAGTCAGTATGGTGATTTGGATTGGTCTACCAGGCTTAGGATTAGCATGGGTGCTGCAAGAGGGCTTGCTTGGCTTCATCATGGATGCCAGCCTCCATATATGCATCAGTGTATTAGTTCGAATGTGATTCTTATTGATGATGATTTTGATGCTAGGATAACGGATTTTGGATTGGCTAGGCTTGTGGGTTCTCATGATTTGAATGATAGTTCTTTTGTGAATGGGGATCTGGGGGAATTTGGTTATGTTGCTCCTGAGTACTCGAGCAACATGGTTGCTTCGTTGAAAGGGGATGTTTATAGTTTGGGATTGTTCTTTTAGAGTTGCTTACAGGGCAAAAGCCTCTTGAAGTAAGTCGTGCAGAAGAAGGATTCAAGGGAAATTTGATGGATTGGACTCACCATTTAGTGATCACCGGTCGAAGCAAAGATGTTGTTGATAAGTCTCTGTATGGGAGAGGTAACGATGACGAGATTATGCAGTTTCTAAGGGTTGCTTGTAGTTGTGTGGTTTCAAGGCCCAAGGATAGGCCTTCTCTGTACCAGGTGTACGAGTCATTGAAGGGCATCGCTGAGAAACACGGTTTCTCTGAACAGTATGATGAATTTCCATTGATCTTTGGTAAACAAGATCCTGACTGTAAGGAGTAGCCTCGGTGGGAAAATACGAGGACTTTGAAAACTGTACTCATTATTGCAGCATTAGGGCATTTCTGTATTGAATCCTATGTTCTGAAATGCTTTCAGCAATCGAAGTGGTTTTCACTCGAACAGGATTTCCTGTTCTAATTCTCATTTGTTTGATAATTCTGTTACTCTGTATATTAATTGAAGCATTATGCACTGTACTTTAGTTGCAGTTGAGAAAATTTCTATGATGGTTCTTAATTCTGAATCCTCATTTTTGCCTTGCAGTTTCTTCTTGAAAGCTTCATTCATATTTTGGATTTATTATGCCTCCTTGATGTCTCCCAAGGGAATCTAATTATTTTGTCTTGCTCTCATGTGAATGTACTAGATGTAGTTATGCTCCTCTGTTTACTTTACCTTACCTTTGCAAGCTTTCAAATGATCAGTGCTGATCAACGCCTCTTGGTACTATTCTGGATAACTTCTCCTTAATGCTAAAGCATCGTAATTAGTATTTGAATCTACCGTTTCTTGAATGGCTTATTGTTTAACAAAAAGACTGCCATTTTTGTGTATAGTATTATTCTTTGAACTTCTGTGAATTTCTGTTTCTGTTTAACTTTGCATCTGTGAATAGAGTGTAAGCATGTTCTGCCTATTTTGAACTTCAAAGTTGTATCAAACACTTTCTGTCGGCCAGACTATTCAGAAGCTGGATGAACTATGATAAATATTTTTCTTTTTGACTCGTTAAAGACATCAAATTGTATTGGCAGGGGTTTTTCCAACTTTATCATGCATGTCCACTCTGTTTTGGTCATAAAAAGTTGAAATCTTCCTTAACTTGATATGTTTTAAAGCTTCCGGAAGTTTACAGTGCTCGACATGGCAGGCAAGAACAAGATAAGGTTCAAATATTTTGTTTCGGTTTAGAGATATTTGAATAGTAGGAATAATGTTCGATTGTGCATTCTTTTTAACAGGTGAAAAGGGCAAGGAAAAGTAGAGCTAAAAGGTAATATTGTTTTTAAAATCTTGATTCCCTGCCTTTGGTAATCACTTTTGGTGCTTGTCATTTAATGGACAAAAGAGTTGCACTTGAAATCTTCTAAAGCCTTTAAATGATGATGTTTACTGATGAATTGATTTCCAAAATCGAATGGGTGTGTTTTGCTAGTAATTGTTTTGCATTGCCCATTTTAGGCACAAATTATTTATTATTTACTCTGTATCATGATAAAAGAATTGTATCAGTAGCTGAATATGCAGTATTCTCGTGACTATATTTAATAGTATATTGATTGTTTCACCTGTCATTTGGGTTAAGACCATGACCATGAGCTGCTGCTTTCTGAACCCAATTGGGCAAGGCACGTGAGGTTTGATAAAAAAATGTAATATATATCCTTTATAGATGGCTATTTTGAGACATGATTATATGTACATTTTTTTTTCCAAAGTGTAGAACACAGAAATCAGCGACGCTGTCCGGGCTCTCGGTCCGGCGGGAGTATGGAGTAGCCTGCGGGGGACTAAACCAGAGAAATAAAATGGAGTCGCCACCCAGTGTGAACTGAGAAATGATTTAAGGCCGCACTCACCCCTCGTAAGGGAAGACCTCAAACCGTTGGGTTCGGAATGGTCCCTTACTTATGCCAATTGTAATGAAAGGATTTATGCAATAGTATAACCAAGTCTTATGCAACACATGCAAAAAAATTCAAATGACATACAAGTTTGCACACCCATAAACACAAATGAAAAATGAAGGCAAAGTGCATAATTCATAAACGTGGTAAACAATAAAGTGTAATAATGTAATTAATAACAACTACAAAAGCATTAATAATAAAAGCGAGCACACAATCTCATGAACATATTGAGTAAATAAATGCGAAAATATAAATAATTAGCAAAGATAAAAGCGTCAATAATGAAATGATATGGTTAATTATGTAATGCAAAAGAAATGACCAAAGAAGCAAGCATGCATGAAATGTGATGAAAATAAATCTATTCACTGTATGAGCGTTCGTGGAGCGTTTGATAACGCGTTCGAACGGCAAACCGAATGTCCGCGTTCGTATAGCGTTCGGAAACGCGTTCAAACGGGATAAAACCTGATGCATGATACAATAAAATGCATGCGGGTTCGAGTAGCGTTCTGAAACGCGTTCAAACAGAAATGAGACAGAACATTCACGTTCGTATAGCGTTCGGAAACGCGTTCGAACGGGGTAAGACCTGATGCATGATAAAACAGAATATGTGCGCGTTCGAGTAGCGTCCTGAAACGCGTTCGAACGGACTGGGGCAGAATGTATACGTTCGTGTGGCGTTCGGAAACGCGTTCGAACGAGATTACCAAAGTGGTATCAAAAAAGAAAAGAAAAGAGACACGAACACATGCGCGAGTGCTTCTCGAGCAGTACGTGGAGTTGTATCCCAAGTACAGACCGCACTACCGTCCATTCGGATTCGGCTACAGAATTTATGTCAGGGTTTCCATCCGATATACCGCAAAAGGTAACACTCAAGCACTAACGCAACAGGAATGTAAAGTGAAGAATGAAAACATAACTACCAAAAAGGGGTAAATGACAAGATCGACAGAAGAAGGGCGCGGCAAAACTATGGTAAAGGTAGCCTTTGGGCGTTTCCCTCAAATAGAGGACATTTAATCCAATATGATTAACCCATATGCACTAAATCATCAATGAATGAATAAACAAATAAATAATATGGGACCTTGTATGCCCGATTGAACACATTTCACATTCAATCGAGTGTATTTCGTCCGGCGCGACAAAACATCGTGGTAAATGTAGCCTTTAGGCATTTCCCTCGAATATAGGACCTTTAATCCACCCTAGTTAGCCCATGCGCATTAAATTATCCATGCATGAATAAACAAATAAATAATATGGGACCTTGTATGCCCGATTGAACACATTTCACATTCAATCGAGTGTAGCTCATCCGGCGCGGCAAAACATCGTGGTAAAGGTAGCCTTTAGGCACTTCCCTCGAATAGAGGACCTTTAATCCACCCTAGTTAGCCCATGCGCATTAGATTAACAATACATAAATAAAGAAACTGTTGGGTTTTCTAGGTCAAACCAAGATCAATTAAGCAATGAAATGTGCGAATACAACAAAGTAAAGTAGCGGAAATACTCAATTTGATCGGCTTTTGGATGCGATGAACACAAAAAATTCTGCTCCTCCAACTTTCGGCCAAGCTCTTGATTTGTGCTTCAAGCTCCCCTTTGAATGTTGAATCAATGCTCCAAGCTTTGATCTTTGATTCCAAGCTCAAGGATAGGTTTCCCTATCACCTTTGAATGACTCATTGGATGTGCTAGCATGCAAGATTTTTTATTCAAAAATCTTCAACCAAGAACCTTAGGTCTCGGCAATGGAGGGAGTGAGAGAGAGGGAGCATTCGGCTTCTTCAAAAATTGAGAGAGGAAACCGTGAGGGAGAGAGAAGAATAATGAAGTGTGTTGGTTGTGTTTGATTTCAAAAATCAAAAGAAAAATATATACCAAAATTGATATATTTCCATCACCTTTTCACATTGTGTGAATAACAAGCAACCTTCATTTCATTCACTAACTTCCATCACCAAAAAAGTGAATGAATGACTAGTGATGTGACTTGTGGGCCTCACTTGAATTCAAAATCTGAGTGGGCCCGCAAACACTCTCGGGCTCAGGTTCGCTAATTTTGAATTAACGAATTTTCCGTTGCGACGTAATTAAATCAAATTTAATTAAATAATTATGCCTAGCAAAATTACTATTCACATCGCTAGCGAATTAATTCTAAATTAACTCGTTCGCCCGAATTAAAATCTAATTTTAATTACGCGTCGAAATCTAATTTCGTATAATATATCGAATATATTATTTCATCGATTAATTCCAAATTAATCGTTCTCTCTCTTCAAATAATATTTTATCCCAGATAAAATATCTCCGTAATTAGTCCTAGATAAATTTTCTTTCTCATATAATTAATCCCAGATTAATTATGTGCGAGTCATACGTCATCGGTGAATCTTTGGGAAGCGACCCATGAGATCCCTGGATATGTTGGCAGTAAATCCGGTCATCGGACTATCCGAACACGTACGTACCTAGTACTATGTTTTAACCGATTTACAAGACATGATTGGCTTCTGGCAAAGCACCGTGCCTACCCAATTCTCCAGAAATATTCTTAAAGGAATATTTAATCTGTATCAGGCGTAGTATACGTAGTATTGCGTATTACGATCCAGTATCAGATGTCACATGCCAGGCCTGAGGCTGGAATTGTGTCTGCCCTGTACGAAACATATATCGGATCTCTGGTAACTAGTCTCTATAATCGGATAATCATGACCTAGTCATATTATCCTGATGACTGCAGTACATAAGAGTACTAGTTCCGTATCCTGCGTGATCATCATCTCCATATGACTGGAGTGATACTTCCATCTTGACATCACACCCAATACACTACGATTCCCAATATACCCAGAAGAGGCGTACACAGAACCTGTTAAAAGCCCCGGACGACCAAAACCAAACTATATTGATTGTCGCAAGTATTAGCGATGCAAGTCTCAGGTAAGACCAAATACACCTACCATGATTCGTGTTGGACAATTATGACCCATAGCGTCACTATTTGTATAGATCATGGTGTTGTTGTACAAATTAACTATGTGACAAATGAGGTTGCACTTTTATCATTTGTGATTAGATCACCTAGATATATAAATGATAGGAGGTCCCTATGATTTGTTCCTCGACGGAGAATGATATGAGACAGTATCAGTCCACGAAGGATAAATCATTAAATATCGAGATTGGACATCGATAAATACATAAAAGACTAGTATTACACTTGTGCGCGTTGTGAGGGCACATCATCATAGTTCTCATATATTTGGTTATAGGATACTCATGCAAGTGTAATAGGAGGTTGTGTTTTACCGATGGTACGGGAAACAGCTTCGCTCTGGATAGACCCCCTCGGAATTCCATTGGTAGTATGACTATGTGTCTATGGAAGTCCGAAATCAGGGTAGGTGTATTTGGTCTTAACTTGAGAATTACACCTCGAATACTTGCGACAATCAATATACTTTGGTTGCGGTCGTCCAGGGCTTTAAATGGTTCTGTGTACGCCAATGCTGGGTATATTGAGAATCGTAGTGTGTTGGGTGTGATGTCAAGACGGAAGTATCACTCCAGTCATAGTGGAGATGATGGTCGCGTAGGATACGGTACTAGTACTCTTAAGTACTGTAGTCATCGGGATAAAATGACAAGGTCATGTTTATCCGATTATAGAGACTAGTTACCAGACATCCGACATGTGCTTCGTACGGGCCAGACACAATTCCAGCCCCAGGCCTAGCACGTGATCATCCGATACTGGATCGACATACACAATACTACGTATACAACGCCTGATATAGATCCTTTATTCCTGTAAGGATATTTCTGGAGAATTGGGTAGGCATGGTGCTTTGCTAGAAGCCAATCTTGTCTTTTAAATCGGTATAAACGTAGTACTAGGTACTTACGTGTTCGGATAGTCCGACGATCGAATTTACTGCCAACATATCTGGGGATCTCATGGGTCGCTTCCCGAAGATTCACCGATGACGTATGACTCGCACTCTAAATTATTCTGGGATTAATTAGAAGAGAGAGAAAATTAATCTGGGATTAATTGCGGAGATATTTTATCTGGGATAAAATATCATTTAAAGAGAGATAACGATTAATTTGGAATTAATCGATTAATTAATATATTTGATATATTAAACAAAATTAGATTTCGACGCGGAATTAAAATTAGATTTTTAATTCGGGCGAATGAATTAATTCGTTAGCGACGTGAATAGTGATTTCGCTAGGCATAATCATTTAATTGCGTCGCAACGGAAAATTCGTTAATTTGGAATTAGCGAACCTGAGCCCGCGAGTGTTTGCGAGCGCATTCGCATTTCGAATTCGAGTGCGGCACGCAAGTCACATCAAGCGTCAAATCAAATGTCACTTTGAGTGATGTGACAAGTGTCACTTGATTGAGTGATGTGAGTTGATGTGAATAGTGATGTAAGTGGTTGGCAATTATGGCTTGACTTTTTGTATTTCCTATATCATTTTATTTGATTTTTTGAAAATGGAATATTATTTCTTAGATACACAAAATGATAAACAAATACATAACTTCCATCTCTCTCATGATACACACGTTTTTGGGAGCCATGAAACACATCTTTTTCTCTCCAAATTCTCCTCTCTCTCTCTCTCGACATTCACTGCCATTTTCTTCACTGGTTTGCTGGGCAAAACGTGAATGAAGGGAAGCTTAGAGTCGCGATTTTGTGGAAAAATCGGGAGTGTTAGCACACTACAAAGACATGCGAAGGTGATAGGGAAGTCCACCCATGAGTCGAGAATCATTTGACGAAGCTTGGAGCTTGGATTCTTGATGATCAAAACCGAAAATGCAGTGGGCTATTTCTGTCACTTCCGTGAGCTGCTACAATGGCAGAAAATCTATTTTGTTCGTCAAAGCGTCGCTCAACCGATCGATGTGGGTATTCCGCAACTTCGTTGATTTGTATTCACACTTATTTCATGCTTGTTTATGATCTTGGGACCTTAGCTAACACCAACAATGGCATCAAGAGCAAGGTTAAAGCATGAAATTTGATTTAGGGCTTAAAATTGGGTAAATTGATTTTGAGCATGATTTGATTAAATTGGATGTTTGAATATGCTTAAATCATGTTGAATTGAAGATTGATTGGATCAATTTCAAGAAAATTGGTTTGGAACATTTTTCCCCAAATTGGAAGGCTTGGCCGAATCCATATAGTGCCCTAATTGTCTTGGATTTTTGTTTTTGATTCATTGGATGAGTTGGAAACAATTGGGAATGATGATTTAATGTTAATTTGGATTTGATTGGATTGAATTCGAAATTGGACATGAAATCCCCTCTTTGGCCGAAACATGAGAATCATGTAATTGGGTTTGATTTTGATTAAATTGTGTTGGATATGATTTAATGTAATTGAGCATGATTGATTGTATAAATTAATGTTTTAGAAATGTTAATTTGGGTGATTAATTATGTAATACACTTTATGTAATTAAATTGGGAATTTGGAATTTTTTGAATTTAATTATTTGGGCCTTAAATTGGATTTGGGCTTGTTGTGTTGTTATTGGGCTTATTGGGCTTGGTTGTACTAAGTTAGGTTTAGGCAAAATTGGTTGGATCCATTGGGCCCAAAACCGCATCCATAAAGCCCAATGCGACTAATGGACCTTTAAAGTTTAATTGGGCCTAATGGGCCTAAATTGATTTCTAGGCTTATGAGGTAACTCCCGGATTAGATTTTGGTTATTTGGTTTGACTCGAGTTGACCAAAAGTCCACGCCTTAAGAAATTAATTAAAAGCCTATTGGACTTTAATTAATTGACGTTGGACGTTAATCGGGCTTTGAGACCTGTAACGTTTAAATTTGGAATTTAAGTCGAAAAAGGTTTATTATTAAAGTGTAATGTTTAATTTGGAATTAAATAGCGAATTAGAATTGAATGCATATTAAATTGGATTTAATGATGTAGTTTAATTTAATTCGAGAATATGTACTTTGAGTACTTATTCGCAAAACGAGTTTGACTCGCACAAAATCAAATCGTTGTTTGAACATTGGATGATCACTAATTATCAGATTAATTAATTTGATTAGATTGATTGATAACATGCTTGTGTGAATACATGGTTGCGATGCATGAATAATGTATATCGGATGAATATTAGATGGGTGGGACAATTTTAGAAATTGTTGTAATAAATTTGATTTATTAATTGGACCTGCGTGTCCAGCCTTATTACCTCCATATTCCTTGTATTCTCTTCTCACCTATTCCCCTCAATGTAAATGATGTTTCTTTAGAAGTGTAGTGTAACGGTAGAAGTAAATACATGTGCTAGCGGGAGAGAGAAAAGGAGAGATTTGATCTAGGATCATTGTGTAAAGTATCCATCCGCATAGCATTATTATTTTATTATACGCGCTTTATTACATGTTTAGAATGCATGTTTAAGGGTGTATGATGTTGAGACCTTAACAAAGATAATAAATTGGTTGCCAATTTGCAACCGAAAAACCTCGCAAAATATTAAGCGTTTTTCCTTCCATTGAGTGATTCTTACTCAAGATCCGAGACTGGCATTGGCTTGTTGGCCAAAGTCAAGGCCTTTATCCGTCGAGGATGTGTTTGAATCACGAAGGTTTTGTTCCATATTGGTGTCTTGTCCAAGTTGTGGTTTGTCGGCCAAAGTCAAGACCACTTCTTGCCATCGACATTGATTACAAAGCTTTCCATGGTCAATGGGTCGCGCTTAACTGGGATCACTAAGTTTGTTGTGCCAAAGCCAATGCTTAGTTGATTCAGAGGAAAAAGGTTAGGTAATACATTGGATGTATTGGTATATATAAGATATATGTTTCAGACTTGGATGTCCCCCTACTGGATCTAGGAATTGGATTGGATCCAATCGATCTTAGAGATCTACCTAGTTAATTATCATATAATTTGTTGGCCAAAGTCAAGATTGTGTGATATTTAACGAGATCCTAGCCCGCTAGAAAACACGGTTTCCCGAGTACTCGACAGAGGGTTAGAGGCTCGCCGAAAAATAGTGGGAGGTAAGAATTGAATTTGCAATATTCGTTTAATTACTTGCCATACGCGCTTATTCACAAATATCATTCATCAAATAAATTAAATGTTAGTTGGACTAATATTTAAACGTTGTTTTAATTAATAGTTGGACTATATTCAAACAATTCATTTATAGTTGATTTTACAATTGGATTATAGTAATCAATATAATTGATTTTAATCTATTAAATTATAGTTGATTAAATAGTTGGACTATTGTAATCATTATAATAAATAGTACCGAAATCGTTGATTAAATAGTTGGACTATTACAATCAAGATAAAATTGAAAGATTGACATTTAAAACATGATCCTAGGGAAAATGTATTTAAATGGTTTAATTTTCAAATTGGGAATAAATTTCAGGATGGTCCTGGAAACTAATAAGTTACTTTATTTGAAAAAATAACATATTAGGCCTAAGCCCGTAATTAAGCAAATAGTAGATCATAATCTTTAGAAGATTTATATGATGACAACTTTAGTGCTTAATCCATTAAGTTTGTCGCAGTAGACTCCTTAATTTCTGTGTCAGAACTAAGGGTTAGATCCTTAAAGTATGATACTGAAATTGAAGGATCTTCATAAATCTATACTTAGATTTTAGAAGTACTAAATTGCAATAAATAACTCTTGGAGAGTTAATGACTATTCTCAAGGAGACAAAGTCAAAATTTACAATAAGGCAAGTAGCGCAAGGCACACTTTACTTAGATATTCTAGAAACCCAAGGCTTGGCCAAAGGCAAAATCATTATAATCTTCTGGGAAGATAAAAGGACATATCCCAAAATATCTGCTTTAATTGTGGAAAACGGGATCGCGGAAACCTGACTGCCGTTTGAACAAAGCAGACATGAAGGAATTGAAGACGAGCAAGGCTCCGACTTCAAATATGTTTGTCAACATTATGTTCACTACTAGTATTAAAATTGGATTTTAAATACTTAGTGTGATACATAAAATATATGTATTGATGTTCAGAATCTGTTATGAACGGGATACTGACTTCAATAGAGATTAATCTACGAATTGGAAATGGGACGAAAGTCGCTATTTTAACCGTAGATACCTAAGTTTAGGAACTACCTTCGGGTGTGTACCTAAATTTGGAAACTGTTATAATGTAACTAGTTTGACTAGAAACATTATCTCTTATCATCAGTGTTTAACCCGCTACGGGTGAACCTTTATATTCTAGAACACTAAAGTGTTTTATTTTATAAAGATGATATTAAGATAAACACATTTGAAGTGAATAACAGAATTTATATTTTGAATATAAATAAATCTCAAACGTATAATATGACAAACAAATAGCTCAGACTGATTTGATCAGAAGAGACTAATTGTGGCATTGTTGTCTGGGACACAATCAAACAAGACTCGTATATCCACACTTTCGAAGAGTGTGTACTAGGACTGATTTGATTCTATTCAAATAAAGTCTACGAATCTAGTTTATTGGGCAAAGTGCCTAAAATACTATTTACTTGGTAAAAGTGCAAATGCCACCGATCTGTAAGCCCTAGTTCATAGTGAAGCAAGTGGGCCCATGTCTAGCTAGGCTAGAGGTGGATATGAATATTTCGTGACCTTTACGGATGTGGCATCGCGTTATGGTTGTGTGTTTCTTTAAATAACACAAATCAGAAACTTTTAAGTTTCGACACAAAAATAGACAAACAGATCGGCTAAAGTATTAAACCATCACAGTGAGACCGTAATAGAAAATATTTAAGCAATAAGTTTCTAAAATACTTGAAAGAGTAAAGTATTCTTTCAAATGAGGACTCCTCTCGGAACATGTCAATTTGACGGTGTGTCCGAACTGAGTAACCGAATTTGTTAGACATGATAAGGTTAATCATGAGTCGCTCTGAGCTACCATTTCCTTCAACGGATAAGCATAAATAGTGCAAGAACTTATTTTGAATAAGGTTCCATTAAAATCTGTTAGACATTTTCATATTAGATATGAACGGGAAAGAAACCGGGTTTCTTATTCCTGATAATTTGGGTATGCTAGGCATATGTTTGGATGATACCAAACTAAAACCCAAATTGGATAAGTGCCAAATTGTAGGTTATCATAGGGATACCAAAGCATAGTGCTTATACATCTCACTAGAACAACGTAATTATTACTCACCATGCAGGTTTTCCTAAGAGGAATACTGATATGCAGTGGTAAGTGGGAGGATAGTAAAACTCGATGAAAATCGGAATAATACTATTCTAGGCACCTATTCCTAATGGAACACATGAATAGTTCATCAAGTGGGATGATAGTAAAACTCGATGAAAATCGGAGTAATACTATTCTAGGCACATATTCCTAATGGAACACATGAATAGTTCATCAAGGATGAAACTATACCATAATCTTCGAATACACAGGAACCACGTAAGTCGGAGAGAGTCAGAAAACAACCTTGGGTATGAGTTTCTGATCTCACCTTATAAAGATGTTAATCTTTTGAGGAATACTAACTGACTACGTATGAGGTAGTGATATAAGGTATCAACTCCCTATTATGGCAAAGTGCCATATAATCCGAAATGGATCCATGTATATCAACAAGTTTGGATACTAGTTGTTGTACCGCAAGGCATTGTGCCTATGGTACTATATGAGTCTTCAAGGAAGACATACATGGATGGCAATATACCAACGTACTAAGCTTGGCTTGTAGCGGAAATGTATCGTTATCAACATTGTTTTGATTTCGATTCAACCTTTTACCTGTTGCCACGGTAAATCCATTTGGATAATGCTTGCTATTGCTGCATGTTTCTTTTTTGAAATATGTCAACAGAAAGGGAAAATCGCTTTCCTGAAAAGGAAACCTTTTGGAGGATGTTTACAACATCCTGACGAATTTGTCGTACCTAAACTAGCAAACAAGGTTTGCAGGTTGTTCGATCCATGTTTTGATTGAAGCAAACATAGGTTCTTGGAATTATCGTTTTGATGTAATCATAATGGAGTATGATTTAATTCAAAACGAAATGATTCTTGTGTATATAAGGGGTTAGTGGGAGCGCACTGACAGTGGTTGTCCTATAATAATGATAATATGTGTCATTCTTGGAAATGATATTCCCATAATAATAATCGGTGAAAGCTTGGCTTTCGAGAACTCTCCGAGAACTCGTACATTGAAAAATGTACGCGACCTGGTGTCTCATACGCTTTGAGCATATGGATTCACAAACAGGCCAATCCAAGTGATAGTCACTGGATTGATGTTAAGAACATCCGTTAGTATCTTAGAGGACTAAGGATGCTGTCTTAATCTGTGGAGAATGAGAACTTGAAGTGACTGGGATCACTACTGCAAGTTTCCTAAACCGATAAAATGACTATAAGTCGCAAACGGTACTATACAGTTTGAATAACGGAACAGTGAGCTGGAAATCTTCCAAGCAAGATATTGTTACCGTATAAACAACAAATGCGGGCTATTACTGCAGCTGAGGCGGCAATAGAAGCCATTTGGGTCGATAATAAATCTAATTAGATTAGATATAATTATGTTAGCAGCTGAGCTAGGCTTGAGCACATGCTAAAGAATTAATGGTCTCATCAACGATCGAGATACATACTTCGATATTCATCTGATTCGTTCGGATCATACATCGTGGCGATGTGATGATCGAATAAATCACATCAGATGATAATCATACAAATCCACTGACGAAAGCCTTTTCTCAGCAGTTTGAGCCAACCGTACATAGTTCGAGTGTAAGACACTCGAGTGACTGGCTATAGGCCAAGTGGGAGATTTTTGGACAATTATGACCCATAGCGTCACTATTTGTACAAATCATGGTGTTGTTGTACAAATTAACTATGTGACAAAGAAGATTGCACTCTTATCATTTGTGATTAAATCACCTAGATATATAAATGATAGGAGGTCCCTATGATTTGTTCCTGGACAGAGAATGATATGAGACAGTATCAGTCCACGAATAATAAATCATTAAATATCCCTAGTCAGAGTATTATCGAGATTGGACATCTATAAATACGTAAAAGACTAGTATTACACTTGTGCGCGTTGTGAGGGCACAACATCATAGTTCTCATATATTTGGGTATAGGATACTCATGCAAGTGTAATAGGAGGTTATGTTTTACCGATGGTACGGGAAACAGCTTCGCTCTAGATAGACCCCCTCAGAATTCCATTGGTAGTATGACTATGTGTATGGGTTTTAGGGGCAGAATCCGGTAACGCAGCGGAAGCGGTGGAAAAATCAAATTTTCCGATTTCAAAACTTTTTCTCGAATTAATTAAATAAACATATTTATTTAATTATCCAATAATCAAATTATGAAATAAAATTCAATAAATCATATTTAAATGAATTTACCGAATTGCCCTTACACTTGGTACTTTGTCCATTTTAGTCCGAAATTGAAAAATCAATTTTAAATGATTCTAAATCATTTCTAAGATGAAATTAGCATGTTCAAAACATCAAAACACCAAGGGCAACATAAATCCCCATTTTTCTTCATTTGGCCGAATGCACCACTTTGGTGCCAAAGTGTGCACTTTGTCATTTCATGCATCAAAACACATCAAGATGTAATTCAATGAACATGAAACATATATGAATCATATACACATCCAAATACACAACATATATGAAAAGCCCCAAATTTGGAATTGGTCATGAACCCTAATTTTTCAATTTCTTCAAATTGGACAAATTAGACCAAATTGGTTAAATCCAATACTTCAATCATGTTTCTTCCATCCAATCAAGTCTCAACACAATGAAACAACTAAAGATCAAATCTAGGTCATCTAAGAGTGGGTCAACAACTCTAGATTAGCAACAAGGTTTCCAAAACCATAAAAGAACACTTATTACTACAATAGCCATAAGCTTCCTTCATCATACATGCTACCACACTTTCACCAAAACTTCCATCATCAAAAACACAAAGAATAATGAAATAAATAACCTAAGAACATCATATGTTAAAGCCTAGATCCTAAGGAACATTTTCATTTCTAATAGTAAGTTGGAAAAACTTACTAAAAATCAAGCTTTCTTTGGTTTCTTCTTCTTTCTCTCACAAGCTTCCTTTGGTTTCCATTAATTGAGTTTTATTTTAAAGTGTATTAGGTTATCTACCAAATGAAATGAAAAACAATATATACTTGCATCACAAGGCTTTGGCCGAATTGGGTAAAGCATAGACAAGAAATATTAATTTCAATTTCATTTGAATTTCATTAATCAACTTGATAAAATATCTTAATAACACTTTATAGATATTTATATTAAGTCAACAATGCAACTAAGAAAAATATAACTCTTATATTTTATAAGTGTTGGCCGAAATTATGAAGAAATAATAGAAAAATATATTTTTATTTTTCAAACAATTTTGAACAAATATATTAAGAAGTCAAAATCAATTTGACAACCTTTTCCTTTAATGTAAAGTCAAACATTTACATTTATAATCATTTCCTAACTTTATCATTTGGTGATATATTTATATTTTAATTATATTAATCATTTAACAATTAAATAATTAAATAATTAATTAAATACAAATATATCAAATATATGTATGATATTTACTTTAAATATCTCAAATACATATATATTGATGATATATGTCAAATACCTTTATTTGACTATTTATTAATGTGTATTTAATATTATCATATATTAAATACAAATACACATTAATTAGGAAATGACGGTTCGACCCGTTTGCATGTATTTTTTGTTTAACGTTTAAACGATTTATAAATAATCATCATTATTCATAAATGTTGCTCTAATGCTCTACGAGTATGTTTCATTATTGAGACTCTCTAGATACAGGTATATCCGTCACGAAATCCAATTTCATGTCCATAATCTATCCACCAGTAGATTTTGACGATCACGGATAATCTCGCTGAATCATACAGGTCGAGGTCATTGCATACGTATAATCCCTCCATCACAGGTATCCAGGTAATCCCAGAGATATAAATGTGAACGTCAAATCTCTATAGGTATTATCCCATCGACGTATTCATTAGCAATCTCTAAATAACAATCAGAACTTACTTCAGAAGTATATGGTGGCCACAGATTTAACAGACTACTAATTATATATGGACTACCTATGCTCTGTACACAGAACTGACGGATCCTATCTTGACACACACAGGATATCCTGAGGATCGATCCACACCCAACGAACAGGCGGAGGTCTGATCTAAATAGATCGGTGACGTGACTGCCATCTAAGTGTGGAGGATGTCTCATACATCCACAGTGGTGTCTCAAGTCGAAGGACCACTATGCTTCTCAACCCGAGAAGATTCTTATTGACGTTGGTGTACCATCCATTAAGAATCTTCGGTGAGCCGTTCAATGTTTATCCACTATAAACACCTACACGTCTATACGAGTCTCCATAGACTCATGGTTCATTGGGATAAATCATCGGACCAAGTCTCGATATACGACATGTACTAGTCTCAACAGATTTGACTAACCGACCCATGTTAGCAAATCTTGACCAGGAACTATGTTTGATAATATACATATAGCAGTGACACTTCCCAATGTCAATTACAAACTAACTTTGTAACTGTGTACTGCATTATATATTATCGGGCCTTTGTCTAATATATACATATCACTAAACCACATTTAGTTTCAATCTAATCGTAATCAGATCGAATACGTATATAAGAACAAGAGGTGCAACCATAAAAAGTAATATTATAGAATAAGGGGATGTTCGTATTCATGAATCAGACATAAATACGGTCCGGATTGGCGCTCTGAGCACCAACCCCAACAATTTCTCCCACTTGCCCTAGTGCCAATCCACGGTATCATATACAAGTCTCAATGTGCATCATATGCACATGGCCCTCAAAAGCTCACCAGTACTTAGGAGGCAAGAAACAAGTCCGCTATGAATTATTGAGTTTGTCAAACAAACTCCATCGTTTCCCATAGTTAGCATCATTCATTTTTTGTAGAATCTAAATTATACATTAATATGAATGGATGTTATATCTGTATTATGCTACTGCTTCTAAGTTTTCCAAGTATTTATGGATCAAATCCAAAATACTATATGGACAACCGCAAGCACAACACCAATATGAAACTTATAATTTATAAGGTCACTATACAACTTCATAAGTCAATACTTCATAAGTTGCATCTAATTCTACTCAGGTAGTAGAATCCTTCGTGACACTTCCACTGCATCTTTTGTGACTCTTTATGACGTAGACTATCTAACGTCATAATTAGTCTCAAAACTAATATGACCCTAATGGTTGCAGACTGTATTCTCCATGAATTAGAAACTCGTTCTTAATATCTCAAAGATTACAAAGAACGTGTTTCAAGATCCATCATATGGTCTATAGGATATCAAAATAACTCGTAACAATTACGATTAAATCAATATCTTTGATCGCATATAATAAAGTATTCATTATGTCATCATCAAATGATACATAACATTGATTAGACATTCTAATCAATATTTCTTTCGAAAAAGGTATCATCATTTACGAAAGATGAATACTATGTATAAGACATACAATAACTGTCGAACAGTTATACTAACTGTCATACAGATAGCATTGTTATGTCCTTTATTAGATCATATCTAATGCACGACTAATAGGAGTATCTCACAAGTCTCTTGGTTTTATATCTTATATAAAACTTTATATCGTATATAACAAAGACTACTCCCACTGTTTTCACGGAGTAAAGAAGACTTAGGTAAATCTTTTACCTCACAAACATCTAATTATTACTATATAATGATAATGTTGTTAAGATATATAACACTAGAAAGTAATATGTACGCTCCCACTAACCCTTCTAATCACATATGTATTCTCTATACTTTGACAAGATCAGACAATCTGACGATATCAAAAACAGAGAACACATATTTTCGGAAGACTTATCTGAGTCTACAATAGGCTCTATAAGCTAGCACACTAAACTGCGATCTCAGCAGAACACAAACTCTAGGGCCATTTCAGAATGAACTCTTCAAATCAAGGAAATCACAACTGATCTCTTATCTGAATAAGTCATCCAAAAACGCCACTTTGCATTCTTTAGCTAAAATATACAGTTTATTATCAACATTAACCAATATATCTTTAATTGTTCATTTAGTGTGACTAGAGATAATTTTCTCAGAATCTACAATAGATTGCTGAGTATAAATTTTCTCACTGTCATACTGTAAGGTCAAACCTTTAAGAAGCTCACAATGCTTTCGCTGCGCAAACAATTAGCACATATCATGAACTAATTCATAATGAAAGCTTAATCAAGTTCAAAACTTGATCGTAGTAAGCTATGAACAATCTTAGATCTTTGGTTCAATGGTGAACTTCCAGAATCGATATCAAATATCGCTTCCATTATAAGTTATAGGATAATTTTTCTTCAGTAAGAAAACAACGGACAATTAAGTATCAAATACTCGTGAATGATTATGTTATCCTATTGGACTTGTACGGAAGATGTATAAGGGTTGTTTCATCTTATTAATTACGTAGTTCCATTTATAATTTATCATTCTCACATTTGACTTCAATAAGTCAAGTCTTTTCTACAATAATTAACATCAGATGTTACACACCAAATAATAAAACAATTTTATTATTAGGATCGTAGGAAAGATATTCTATTAAATAGAATACAATTCTATTAAACAAAATAAACAATAAACTTTTACTTATACCTCTTCGGTGTAAGTAATTTCCATTATATAACTATTATATAAAAGAAACATTCAAATCTTAAACTTTTCAAGATTCGGATTTTCTACCTATACATATCATATGTAACTGTAGAAATAAATGGAACATTAATTAAGAGATGTATTAGTCTTACTGGAGCATATCCCCAAGAGTATTGAAACTAATTCGGTAACATTCAATATCAAACGAATCAAATCATATAAGATTCGACTGCTCCCACTACTCAATTCCATCAAGATGGAATCGTGGAAGAATAATATTGAATATGAATCATATTCACTGAATAACCTTAGAACTAATTGCTTTAAATTCAAATGTTTGATCGTATCAAAGATCTTTGAACAGTTCAAAGACATGTAATGAATTTTAAGGATCAAGTTTCAAAATACTTTAGATTGAATATATTTGAACAAGTAAAAAATGTTCAATCTACGTTTCATCAGAACAGATTGAAAGTTCTTGATACTTTCAAGACTTTCAATATGTGTTCCATCAGAAACACGTAACTAAGTTATGACAATTCATCAACCAAGTTGCGAAATAAAGAAAACTACCTTAAGCAATTATTATTTATTAAACTACATACATCCAATGTATCAGTTTAAATAATTTGGTGGTCCAATGACAATCATTGGTTAAACGAGATCTTAATCATTTTCCTGAATACAATATTCATTAAATGGATAAGGATGTGTGATGTGATCTAGTATCAAACCATCATTTACCATACGGAATAAACATCCAATGCTTAAGTGATTAAATTCATAAAGCACCGTTCTAAATTATTTACTTTACCGAATAATTTTTCTTAATGTTTATCTCTTCGTTAATGACACTACTAGTTATTATTAAAATATGTAACAATTGTTTATAAAGAACAAGTGATTATACAATAGTCGCGAGTCCGATATCGGTGCTAACAATTTAATAACTATCTTTGTAGCTCCAGAATGTTTCAGTTTATGCTCATACCTATTATCTGGATATACCAAGAAAGATCGGTAATAGTATTGTTCCGTGGAGTATATTGAATGTACAGAAATGGCTATAACAGAGTTTCTGTAAATATGTAACAATTGTTTATAAAGAACAAGTGACTATCCAATAGTCGCGAGTTCTGATATCAAATATCAAAACAATCGTTAACCAATATTTCAAATAACTAGACGGGAGATCTGGTATCCAATACCTATAGTTGTAGTATTTGTGAAAATCAATATTTTCTATACACAACTATACGCATCTCATTTTTTTAGCTTTACTATTTGCATTCAACTATTCACAACAATTGTAAATAACTGATTAGCAAATTGTGTCATACACATTACCTCTAAAGGTAATTAAAGCTTAGAAACGTCATTACTAGATAAACAAATACTTAATAGGGCTTTCTAAATGCCAGTTAAGAAACTCGAGATATGAACTAATTCAAGTCAATTCTTACTGCATAAGAAACTATTATCTCTAAAGTATTATATCATAAAAGGGAAATATATTTAGATTATCTATCAGGACTTAGAAACTAAGTAATTAACCATCTTTATTTTTGAAGAAAAATGGAACAATAGTTCCCGATGGTTTAGACCAATCTAATAATATCCTAGTCTATTAGTATCTAGAACCTATTCTAGAATAACTGCAACTAAGAGTCAAGTAAGATAACATATCAAAATATGTGTGCAGTAAATAAAAGTTTAATTCTATATAAACAATAGAATAAGGAAACAAACAAGCGGCAATTTCCATAACAATACACACTGCCTAAGTTATGGAATATTTTAAACTTAGCAGTGCCTCCCACTATTTTACGAAATACCGTAATCCCCAACGGAAAAACGAGAATTCAATAATTAAATCGAATTCCATAATGGGAAGAGGACCCCATGAATATATTTCGACTCACAGCAGAGGCACGGTCTCGCCTACGTATATTCACAGGTAGACAACTAATTGTCAATCACTCACTAGTGACTCCGAGGTTCCGGTCCTGGCCGTTTGTCGTTGTCGCTGCTAAGGCAGGCCCACAAGGAGACGTACCAAGGTTAAACTTGTCAATGATAAACTCAAGTTACTTGCGTAACCCTGACAGCTAGGGCACGTTCAGGATTCCGCTTTGGCTTGAATTTATCTAGTATCTAATATACATTCGGCATAAATAAATTTCTATCAGCTACACCCTCACAGCAGAGGCACGGTCTCAGATGTAGTCAACGAAAAGATATTTATAAACCGTATTGACAAGACGGACCAAGAAACAAGTATTCCAAATACTAGTTACTTTAAAACCTTATTAAGCGGGGATATTCCATTAAGTGTCATACACCCTAAATCTAATCAAATTAGAAATCAGACCTGCTCTGATACCATTTTGTAGGGGTTTTAGGGGCAGAATCCGGTAACGCAGCGGAAGCGGTGGAAAAATCAAATTTTCCGATTTCAAAACTTTTTCTCGGATTAATTAAATAAACATATTTATTTAATTATCCAATAATCAAATTATGAAATAAAATTCAAATAAATCATATTTAAGTGAATTTACCGAATTACCCTTACACTTGGTACTTTGTCCATTTTAGTCCGAAATTGATCAAATCAATTTTGAATGATTCTAAATCATTTCTAAGATGAACTTAGCATGTTCAAAACATCAAAACACCAAGGGCAACATAAATCCCCATTTTTCTTCATTTGGCCGAATGCACCACTTTGGTGCCAAAGTGTGCACTTTGTTATTTCATGCATCAAAACACATCAAGATTTAATCCAATGAACATGAAACTTTATATGCATCATATACACATCCAAATACACAACATATATGAAAAGCCCCAAATTTGGAATTGGTCAAGAACCCTAATTTTTCAATTTCTTCAAATTGGACAAATTAGACCAAATTGGTTAAATCCAATACTTCAATCATGTTTCTTCCATCCAATCAAACTCTCAAGACAATGAAACAACTCAAGATAAAATCTAGGTCATCTAAGAGTGGGTCAACAACTCTAGATTAGCAACAAGGTTTCCAAAACCATAAAAGAACACTTATTACTACAATAGCCATAAGCTTCCTTCATCATACATGCTCTACACTTTCACCAAAACTTCCATCATCAAAAACACAAAGAATAAAGAAATAAATAACCTAAAAACATCATATGTTAAAGCCTAGATCCTAAGGAACATTTTCCTTTCTAATAGTAAGTTGGAAAAACTTACTAAAAATCAAGCTTTCTTTGGTTTCTTCTTTCTTTCTCACAAGCTTCCTTTGGTTTCCATTAATGGAGTTTTCTTTTAAAGTGTATTAGGTTATCTACCAAATGAAATGAAAAACAATATATACTTGCATCACAAAGGCCTTGGCCGAATTTGGCAAAGGCATAGACAAGAAATATTAATTTCAATTTCATTTGAATTTCATTAAATCAACTTGATAAAATATCTTAATAACACTTTATAGATATTTATATTAAGTCAACAAATGCAACTAAGAAAAATATAACTCTTATATTTTATATGTGTTGGCCGAAATTATGAAGAAATAATAGAAAAATATATTTTTATTTTTCAAACAATTTTGAACAAATATATTAAGAAGTCAAAATCAATTTGACAACCTTTTCCTTTAATGTAAAGTCAAACATTTACATTTATAATCATTTCCTAACTTTATCATTTGGTGATATATTTATATTTTAATTATATTAATCATTTAACAATTAAATAATTAAATAATTAATTAAATACAAATATATCAAATATATGTATGATATTTACTTTAAATATCTCAAATACATATATATTGATGATATATGTCAAATACCTTTATTTGACTATTTATTAATGTGTATTTAATAATATCATATATTAAATACAAATACACATTAATTAGGAAATTATGGTTCGGCCCGTTCGCATGTATTTTCTGTTTAACGTTTAAACGATTTATAAATAATCATCATTATTCATAAATGCTGCTATAGTGCTCTACGAGTATGTTTCATTATTGAGACTCTCTAGATTCAGGTTTATCCGTCATGAAATCCAATTTCATGTCCATAATCTATCAACCCGTAGATTATGACGATCACGGATAATCTCGCTGAATCTTACAGGTCGAGGTCATTGCATACGTATAATCCCTCCATCACAAGTATCCAGATAATCCCAGAGATATAGATGTGAACGTCAAATCTCTATAGGTATTATCCTGTCGACGTATTCATTAGCAATCTCTAAATAACAATCGGAACTTACTTCCGAAGTATACTGTGGCCACAAATTTAACAGACTGCTAATTATATATGGACTACCTATGCTCTGTACACAGAACTGACGGATCCTATCTTGACACACATAGGATATCCTGAGGATTGATCCACACCCAACGAACAGGCGGAGGTCTGATCTAAATAGATCGGTGACGTGACTGCCATCTAAGTGTGGATGATGTCTCATACATCCACAGTGGTGTCTCAAGTCGAAGGACCACTATGCTACTCAACCCAAGAAGATTCTTATTGACGTTGGTGTACCATCCATTAAGAATCTTCGGTGAGCCGTTCACTGTTTATCCACTATAAACACCTACACGTCTATACGAGTCTCCATAAACTCATGGTTCATTGGGATAAACCATCGGACCAAGTCTCGATATACGACATGTACTGGTCTCAACGGATTTGACTAACCGACCCGTGTTAGCAAATCTTGACCATGAACTATGTTTGATAATATACCTATAGCAGTGACACTTCCCAATGTCAATTACAAACTAACTTTGTAACTGTGTACTGCATTATATATTATCTGGCCTTTGTCTAATATATACATATCACTAAACCACATTTAGTTTCAATCTAATCGTAATCAGATCGAATACGTATATAAGAACAAGAGGTGCAACCATAAATAAGTAATATTATGGAATAAGGGGATGTTCGTATTCATGAATCAGACATAAATACGGTCTGGATTGGCGCTCTGAGCACCAACCCCAACACTATGTGTCTATGGGAGTCCGCAATCAGGGTAGGTGTATTTGGTCTTAACCTGAGACTTGCACCGCTAATACTTGCGACAATCAATACACTTTGGTTGCGGTCGTCCAGGGCTTTAACAAGTTCTGTGTACGCCAATGCTGGGTATATTGAGAATCGTAGTGTGTTGGGTGTGATGTCAAGACGAAAGTATCACTCCAGTCATAGTGGAGATGATGGTCCCTTAGGATACGGTACTAGTACTCTTAAGTACTGCAGTCATCGGGATAAAATGACAAGGTCATGTTTATCCAATTATAGAGACTAGTTACAATACATCCGACATGTGCTTCGTACGGGGCAGACACAATTCCAGCCCCAGGCCTAGCACGTGATCATCCGATAGTGGATCGACATACACAATACTACGTATACTACGCCTGAAATAGATCATTTATTCCTGTAAGGATATTTCTGGAGAATTGGGTAAGCATGACGCTTTGCTAGAAGCCAATCTTGTCTTATAAATCGGTATAAACGTAGTACTAGGTACTTACGTGTTCGGATAGTCTGACGACCGAATTTACTGCCAACATATCCGGGGATCTCATGGGCCGCTTCCTGAAGATTCACCGATGATGTATGACTCGCACTATAAATTAATCTGGGATTAATTTGAAGAGAGAGAAAATTAATCTGGGATTAATTGCGAAGATATTTTATCTGGGATAAAATATCATTTAAAGAGAGATAACGATTAATTTGGAATTAATCGATTAATTAATATATTTGATATATTAAACAAAATTAGATTTCGTTACGGAATTAAAATTAGATTTTTATTCGGGCGAACGAATTAATTTAGAATTAATTCGTTAGCGATGTGAATAGTGATTTCGCTAGGCGTAATCATTTAATTGCGTCGCAACGGTAAATTCGTTAATTTGGAATTAGCGAACCCGAGCCCGCGAGTGTTTTTGCGAGCGCATTAGCATTTCGAATTCGAGTGCGGCATGCAAGTCACATCAAGCGTCAAATCATTAGTCACATCAAGCGTCAAATCAAATGTCACTTTGAGTGATGTGACAAGTTGTCACTTGATTGAGTGATGTGAGTTAATGTGAATAGTGGTGGAAGTGGTTGGCAATTATGGATTGACTTTTTGTATTTGCTAAATCATTTTATTTGATTTTTTGAAAATGGAATATTATGTATTAGATACACAAAATGATAAACAAATACATAACTTCCATCTCTCTCATGATACACACGTTTTTGGGAGCCAAGAAACACATCTCTTTCTCTCCAAATTCTCCTCTCTCTCTCTCGGCATTCACTGCCATTTTTTTCACTGGTTTGCTGGGCAAAACGTGAATGAAGGGAAGCTTAGAGTCATGATTTTATGGTAAAATCGGGAGTGCTAGCACACTACGAAGACATGCGAAGGTGATAGGGAAGTCCACCCATGAGCCGGGAATCGTTTGACGAAGCTTGGAGCTTGGATTCTTGATGATCAAAACAGAAAATGCAGTGGGGTGTTTCTGTCACTGTCGTGAGCTGCTACAAGGGCAGAAAATCGATTTTGTTCGTCAAAGCGTCGCTCAACCGATCGATGTGAGTATTCCGCAACTTCGTTGATTTGTATTCGCACTTATTTCATGCTTATTTATGATCTTGGGACCTTAGCTAACACCAATAATTCAGACTTCCATAGACACATAGTCATACTACCAATGGAATTCCGAGGGGTATATCCAGAGCGAAGTTGTTTCCATACCATCGGTAAACACAACCTCATATCACACTTGCATAAGTATCCAATACCTAAATATATGAGAACTATGCTGTTATGCTCCCACAACGAGTACAAGTGCAATACTAGTCTATTCCGCATTATCGATGTCCAATCTCGATAATACTGCGACTAGAGATATTTTAATGATTAAACCTTAGTGGATTAATACTGTCTCATATCTTATTAATCTGGAACTAATCATATGGACTTTTATCATTTATATATCCCGGTAATCCAATTACAAATGATAAAAGAGCAATTTCCTTTGTCACATAGTTAATTTGTACAACAACACCATGTTCTGTACAAATAGTGATGCTATGGGTCATAATTGTCCAACAGAAACAACACATAGAAAATAAATAACGGAACAATAAACATAAAAAAATGCCTAAGGCATGATAAATGAACCTGTCCAGAATGCCCGCGTTCGGAAACACGTTCGAACGGGGGCGAGACAGAATACATGCGTTCAAGTAGCGTTCAGGAACGCGTTCGAACGAAATGACGAAAGTGGCATCCATAATGCAATTAACACACACGGGAATGCTTCCCCAAGCGTTACGTGGAGTTGTATCCCAAGTACAGACCGCACTACCGTCCATTCGCATTTGTGGGTTTAATATCCGATTTCGTTTTCAATCCGATTGAATTACAAATCAACATTTCCCAAGTCTTTAAACTCATCCAATGATCAAAAGAACAAAAAATACCATGAGTTAGGGCAACATTTATATTCGGCCAAGCCAATATTTTGGGCAAAAATTGATCCAATTAATTTTTCATGAAATTGATCATATATAACTCCAGGTTATCATCATTCAAGCATACTCAATCATCAATTTTATCAAATCATGCTCAAATCTATTTTACCCAAATTTTACCCTAATATTTTTCATGCTCAAATTAGGCTCTGATACCATTGTTGGTTTCTAAAGTTGTCCAAAGATCATTCAAGCATAAAAAAATGTGAATACAATAAAGAAGTATGGCGGAATAATACTTACAAAGATCGGATGGTTGAAGACGATGACCACAAAAAATTCCTCTAAGTATTCGGCCAATGTGCTCCTTTTGTTGAAGAGTTGAATCCAAGCTCCTAGCTTTGTGTTGATTCCAAGATCAAAGGTGGGTTTCCCTAACACCTTGAATGATCCTTGAATGTGCTAGCAAGTGAAGAAAAATAAAAACAATCCTTCTTGTTCTTCAATAAGGCTCACGATAATGTGAGGTTTGGGAGAGAGAGAGAGAGTTTATGTTTGTTTGATTTTGTTTTCCAAAATAATTATGCAAAAGTGTTACCAAAATTTTGGTAAAAGCTTTTCCAAAAAGCCAATCCAATTTTGGAGCCAAAATGACATTAATTGCCCACAACCACCACCATCATGAATAGTGATTGGTTGTCAATCACCAAAAGGTGACTTAACATCCATCACTAAAGTGACATGCGATGTGACGAGCAATGTAAATTGTGGCCGCACTTGATTCAAAATTGGAGTGGCCTCGCAAACACATTTTGGGCTAGGGTTCGTTAATTCTGAATTAACGAATTTTCTATTGCGACGTAATTAAATCAAATTTAATTAAATAATAATGCCAAGCAAAATTACTATTCACGTCACTAGTGAATTAATTCTAAATAAATTCGTTAGCCCGAATTAAAATCCAATTTTAATTCCGCGTCGAAATCTAATTTTGTTTAATATATCAAATATATTATTTTATCGATTAATTCCAAATGAATCGTTCTCTCTCTTCAAATAGTATTTTATCCCAGATAAAATCTCTCCGTAATTAATCCCAGATTAATGAAGTTCGAATCATTCGTCATCGGTGAATCTTCGGGAAGCGACCCATGAGATCCCTGGATATGTTGGCAGCAAATCCGGTCGTCGGACAATCCGAACATGTACGTACCTCGTACTACATTTTTACCGATTTACGAGACATGGTTGGCTTCTAGCAAAATACCGTGCCTACCCAATTCTCCAGAAATATTCTTAATGGAATATATAATCTATATCAGGAGTAGTATACGTAGTATTTCGTATTGCGATCCAGTATCGGTTGTCACATGCAAAGACTGGGGCTGGAATAGTGTATGCCTCATACGAAGCATATATTGGATTACAAGCAACTAGTCTCTTTAATCGGATAATCATGACCAAGTCATATTATCCCGACCATTTAGAGTACCAATTCTGTATCCATGCGTGATCATCATCTCCATATGACAGAAGTGATATTTCCTTCTTGACATCACACCCAATACACTACGTTTCTCAATAAACCCAGAAGAGGCATACACAGAACCTGTTAAAGTCCTGGACGACCAAAACCAAAGCATATTGATAGTCGCAAGTACTAGCGTTGCAAGTCTAAGGTTAAGACCAAATACACCTACCCTGATGCGGATTCCCATAGACACATAGTCATACTACCATTGGGATTCTGCGGGGTCTATCCAGAGCGAAGCTGTTTCCGTACCATCGGTAAACACAACCTCCTATTACATTCGCATAAGTATCCAATACTTAAATATATGAGAACTATGATGTTACGCTTCCATAACACGCACAAGTGCAATACTAGTCTATTTCGCATTATCGATGTTCAGTCTTGTTAATACTACGACTATGGGTATTGAATGATTAAGCCTTTATGGATTGATACTGTCTCATATCTTATAATCTGGAACTAATCATAGGGAATTTTATCATTTATATATATTAAGTAATCAAATTACAAAATTATAAAATGCAATTTCCATTGCTACATAATTAATTTGTACAAAAACCATTGTCTTTTACAAATAGTGACGCTATGGGTCGTAATTGTCTAACAATCTCCCACTTGGCCTATAGCCAGTCACTCAAGCATCTAATACATGAACTATGTACATGTCGCTCAACCTTTGCTGAGGAATAGCTTTTGTCAGCGGATCTGCAAAGTTGTCATCTGATGCGACCTTCTCGATCTTCATATCACCACGATGTATGATCTCACGAATCAGATGGAAACGTCGAAGAACATGCTTCGATCGTTGATGATATTGCGGTTCCTTAGCCTACGCTATAGCCCCGTTATTGTCACGATACAATGAAACGGGCTCAGCTGCTAACGGAACTACTCCTAATCCAATTAGGAATTTTTGGATCCAAACTGCCTCTTTTGCTGCTTCAGCTGCAGCAATATACTCCTCTTCTGTTGTTGAATCGGCAACAGTCTCTTGCTTGGAAGATTTCCAGCTTACTGCTCTGTTATTCAAACAAAATATGTACCCGGATTATGACTTGCAGTCGTCTTTATCGGTTTGAAAACTTGCATCGGTATATTCAGTTACCTCAAGTTCTCCATCTCCATAGATTAAGAAAGCATCCTTAGTTCTTCTAAGATACTTTAGGATATTCTTAACCGCCATCCAGTGACTATCACCTGGATCGGCCTGATAGCGACTACACATGCTCAAACCATACGAGACATCAGGTCGCGTACATATCATGGCATACATGATCGATCTGACTGCCGAGGCAAACGGTATCCGACTCACGTTGTCTCTCTCATCTTGAGTTTTAGGACACATGTCCTTAGATAGAGAGACGCCATGTGACACTGGCAACAGTCCTCTCTTGGACTGATCAATGTTGAATCTCTTCAACACTTTGTCAATGTACGTGCTCCGGGAGAGTCCAAGCAGCTTTCTAGATCTTTCCCGGTAGATCTTTATTCCTAGAATAAAGGCTACTTCTCCCAGATCCTTCATGGAGAATTTTAATGAAAGTCAAGCTTTCACCGATGTTAACATGGGAATGTCATTGCCAATAAGCAATACATTATCAACGTAAAGGACAACGAATGTCGGTGCTCTCCCACTAACCTTCTTATATACACAAGGATCATTCTCGTTTTGAACGAAATCATATTCTTTTATGATCTCATCAAAACGATAGTTCCAAGAACGCGATGCTTGCTTCAATCCATAAATGGATCGATTTAACTTACAAACCTAGTTTGAAAGTCTTGGTACGAAAAAACCGTCAGGCTGTTGCATATAAACATCCTCTAAAAGGTTTCCGTTAAGGAAAGCGGTTTTGACGTCCATCTGCCATATCTCGTAATCGAAATATGCAGCAATAGCAAGCATTATTCGAATGGATTTAATCATGGCAACGGGTGAAAAAGTTTCGTCGTAATCGACACCATGTCGTTGACGATACCCTTTCGCTACAAGCCTATCTTTTTACGTTTGTATGTTGCCATCCATGTCGGTCTTCCTCTTAAAAATCCATTTGTAACCAATAGGCTTTACGCCTTCTGATGCATCAACCAGTGTCCAAACTTGGTGTACATAGAATCCATTTCAGAATTCATGGCTTCTTGCCATAAACCGGAGTCGATACCTTATATCGCTTCCTCATAAGTAGCCGGCTCGTCTTCCTCTATAAGATTAATATCCACATAAGGTGAGATCAGAAACCCATACCTCTTAGGTTGTTTTCTGACTCTCTCCGACCTACGCGGTCCTTGTGTATTCGAAGATTGTAGTACAATCTCATCCCTGATAGACTGTTCATGTTCCGTTAAGGATTCTGTGCCAGGAAAAGTATCACTCTGATTTTCATCGAGTTCTACTTTTGTAACATCCCGCCTAGGCCAGGATGCTACCAGTAGGAGACAGGCTAATCCCGCCTCCATAAGCCTCTGACTCTGACGAAAATTCGGCATGACGTAATAGTAACATCATGCAACCTCGCCTATAGCCAGCATCCATTTACAACCTGAAAATAAAATCTCGGCCTCAGGCCGGTGTCTCAACATTAATGCAATCTAAGGGCCCAACTAAAATATGATGCAGACATAATACAACCAGGGCTCCGTGCCCGAAAATACGTATATGCAAAAACTTTTCTAAAATAAACTCAAGCTCAACACGTTACAACTTATACAAACTAAAACATAAATTACTAGACTCTTTATTTCCCCCAAGACCTGGTGACTGGCTGACTGCAACGCTGCTATCCGGCTCCTCCAGCTCTGGTGTCTGTGGTTGACCGATCAGGTCACCAACCTGCAAAACTAACAAACTGTTGTGGTGTGAGTCATAATGACTCAGTAAGTAACTATGCTCATAACTTGAGCGTCGAACACACACAAAGTCTGAATTCCATTTCTGAATTAACCTGAGTTGTCCATATGTCCATGCAACTACGTATTAAGTCTGAACTAACTATCTAGGTATTGTCCATTTACAAACATATAACTTGTTACTGATCCTTTTATCTGATTACTCATACACTTTAAATTCTACTTATCGTTTATAGTTTAAACATCTTAATATATATACACATATACATCAAGTTTCCATATCATTGTCAACCATGTCATTTACTAAAACTCTTTTTACTCTGATCACACATATCCCAGGTCTTGTTTACTAGTTATATTTTCATACATTCATAATATACGTGTCAAGTTTATATATCATTAACAGCCTTATCAACACCCATCACGCTTCCATTGCGCAACTCAACTATCTTTCTACTTTCCTATTCATTCTTTGCCAGTTTGGTTTGGACATTTAATATAGTTATCTTTCTTTTATTTCATTGAAATATTATCAAATCGGTAATATAAAATATTATTTCTATTCACATACTATCATCAACCACGTACTCATGTATATAGAATCATGTTATCATACATCAATGCTATCTAAAATACTCATTATATATAGACATACAATACATATAAACATCAGTCATATACTGATATATATGTGATCATGCTATCATGCATTGACATCAACTATATGCATCTCAGATGTTTTCTAGAGCATATGACCTTTATACCCATCTTGTGAATCATACTCTACACAATATGCCATGCTTTTATGAACTATTACTTTAAAATCTTTTTGAAACACTCACACATGAATATATTAATTCTATTATGCATAATTATCATCAATATGCATTTCTAAATGATCTCCAAAATGTACGATTCATATGCATGACTGGTAAACTATAATCTGCTTTAACATGTTATGCTTCTATAATGCTTGAAAATCCTTTTCTGAAATATTCTTTTCTGAAAAATCATTTCTGAAAACTTTTTGCTGAAACTCTATTTTTTTCTTTTTCTTTCCAGAAAATCTTTTTGAAAATTGTATTTGTAGACTGAAATCTGTATCTTAGAAAACTGTTTTCTGAAAATCTGAAATCTCAAAACTTCTTTTCTGAAAAACAGATATCTGAAATCTGAAATCTTTTTTCTGAAAATCAAATCTCTGCCCGTAGGCGCATCTCCGCCCGAAGGCGCATCTCCGCCCGAAGGCGCATCTCCGCCCGAAGGTGCATCTCCGCCCGTAGGCGCATCTACGCCCGAAGGCGCATCCCGGCCCGTAGGCGCATCTCTGCCCGTAGGCGCATCTCCGCCCATGAATATACCATCTGAGCGCTGAGGATCTAGGAGTGTCCCCCCAGTCCTCCACATGTGCAAATGTTTCAAATCCGTCAATTCCAATTAGTGTACAACTGGGATGGGTCAAATCCCAAATCCCGAATCCATATGATATCCGTCAATTCCAACTGAATCTCAAGTTACATACTAGGGTGAGTTTTTCCCTCATGCCCCGAAAAACATAAAATCATGCTTGAATCTCAAAACCGTATGAAACATTTTCTGAAATACGTTTCTTTCAAAAGCATATTGAAACTTTTCTTTAAAACATTTTGAATCTTTGAAAACATTCTTAACTTTTGCTCAACTGCTGAAAATCTTAGCACACATATATATATATGCATTTCTCATGCTCCTTTCTACCTTAGCCATGCTTTCTTACCGTGTCATATGTGTTCATGTACCTATTCATTAAAAGTCATAAATTAATGACATATGCATTCTATTCCTTACATGTTTTTATTTCGAGTTAACTCATGTTCTGTATGTCTTTTCATCCTCATCATACTTTGCATATAAAACACATGCTTTGACTTACATTCTCACATGAATATAAATGCTTGCCACATCATTACTTCATATTCTCACATATGCCTCACATATATATATATATATATTCATTTAAAGATGACGCATGTTCTCATCATAAACTGGTTCAACAACATCTAGCATTTTATTTTATCCAATTCATACAATATATGAACATACCATATGCAAGTCCGCAATCTCATCCAATCACACATCTCAAATTATCTTTATAGGTTATTCACATTTCATAATTCATATTCACTCATAATTATAAGACCATAACATTTACTTGTAATCCATGGATACCATACATTCCGAGCGTTTCCATATCTCAACCATATGTCATAATTCGTACCAGTGCATTCATATTGAAGTTAATTCACGCTACGAGGAAATACATTCTCATCATAAGTACAAATATTCTCAACATATACAAGTATGCATATTCATGCTTTATCCAATACATTCATAAACTCACTCAACAAAATGGCATCATTATATATTTTCACAATCGTAACTCCAATCAAGTTTTACTTTCATCGTCTTTTCTTTTAAAATTTCCGAGTTTACATTAAATGTCCAACTTCACATGCATACCTTATCTCGTATTTGCTAAATATTTGTCTAATCCCAATTTTCATTTCTATCACCAAGTATCATTTCTATAACATGATAAAACATATCTATAATTACACTTGGGTATAAATTTCCAAATCTCAAATTTTAGGGTTTACTGCCCAAGTCTCACAATTTTGCATATTACTTTAATTTAACCAATTTCCTTCTACATGGAGTCTCTAGAACGACCTATCATGTTCATTGTCAATTTCTTATTCCCATTTTCAAACTTATCTTAACTCTAACCTTTCAATATCAAACAACCCAAGGAAATCATCACATAATGTACTTACCTGGATTCCGACGTTATCCGACGCTGACACTTTATGTTGTCATCATTAGGTTTCTGAAGCATGCATACATCGATTCCTTTTCCTTTAATTTACAAGTACAATAAACTTATCAACGTCAAAATACTTATTCACACTTAATCTTTATTTATTCACAAGTCATTACTCAATGCATTTCTGATGCATATTGTCATTTCACGCTCATAAGCATCATCATTATTACTTCATCAATTTATGATCAAAACACTCAAATTATTACCCCCAAACACTTATCAAACCCGGTTAAATCATAAAACACAAACTTATAATTTTTTAGCTATGTTTCCAGTAGTGCTACAACATGAACATCTCTCGGTTTCTTTATCATTTCAGAAGCAATTTAAGTCCAATTGAAAAACCACTTTACAGGAATTTAGTTAACACATAAATGAACAAAACGCATGTTTATCATTTAGCCTAATTCAGCTCCTAAGGTCCTCATATTAATTACTTTATAGCTAGCTGCCTGCATGAAACTCTGATAGAATCAGCCCCAATCATCATACTATAACTTTTCCAATATTCAATAATTCACAAAACCATTTTACAGGCATATATATAAGACATACATAAACAAGTTTCATGTTTTACACTTTTGCTAATTCCTCTTCCATGGCCACGCAAATCAGAGTACAAACCGATCTTACTGTTTTCGACTAAACTGTCCAATTACATCTTTTGCATTTCTCATTCCAATCATAATTTTAAGTTTGAGTCATCATTAATCACCAACAAAAAACACAAAACAACTCATCCTTCTTACCCCTCAATTTTGGCCAGCCCTGAGAGAAAAGAAAATTGGGCATTTCAACTCATAATGCTTCAATACATGTTCATATTATCACTAAATGCTAGAAAATGCATGCTACAAGCTCTATTGAAGCTAAAATTCCAAATTGAAATCCTTGGGTTCATAAGGTGCGAATTTGAGGCCTCTAAATTTCTTTTCAAAACTGAAATAAAGAAAAAGAAAAGAGGAAAGAAGCTCACTTTTGTAATAATGAAGCCGGAATCCATTATTTGTTGCTTCTAAATGGCTTGGGGATGAAGGGAAAATGAGAAAGCGTTTTTGGGAACCAAATTCGTTTTTTGAGAGCATAAGAAGGTGATGAATAGTTCTCTTTTTATAAAAGAGGGCTGATTTTTTTTTTTTCTGTATTTAAAAGAGTGGAGAGGATTTTGCCACATGTCATAATTTCTAGATATTTCCCGAAATTACTATAGCTGCCACTGAAATCTCGATTTTTGAATTCGTTCTGCTCTGATTTTTGGAAAATATTCAACGCAAAGTTTGTGCGTCTATGTTTTCCCTTCGAAACGATATATTATTTGCCAAAATCGGAGTTAAAACGAACAAGTTACAGCTATTTTACTAACAGTTGTTCAAAATGAAAAATTTAGCGGAAAAGCGCTAAAACTTGAAAATTTATCCCGAGTCTCCGGTCGGGATTTCTAAGTCATGGAAATCATTTTTATATCATAAAATGAATATTAACATGCTTCACATAATTATTTACTGTACTGGGCAGGTTACACGCTACCGGTCTGTTACAACTTTCCCTCTTAAATAGGATTCGTCCTCGAATCCCGACTCGGATTATTCTAAACAAAAACATGCACATTCATGTCACGATCATACATATCATTCACAAACATGTTGTAACTCAACTATCTCATTCATACCATGCTCTTTCTCAAATCCATCTATATCTAGTCTTTCTCATGCTTATCATATCTCATCACTAACAGAAAACCGATGTGGTCTATATGCAACAAATACTTACCGAGGCAGTCCAATAGCCAGCAGCTGCAGTCACCGACACTCTATAAACCTATGCTCTGATACCATCTTTGTAACATACCGCCTAGGCCAGGATGCTACCGGCAGGAGACAGGCTAATCTCGCCTCCATAAGCCTCTGACTCTGACGAAAATTCGGCATGACGTAATCGTAACATCATGCAACCTGGCCTATAGGCAGCATCCATTTACAACCTGAAAATAAAAGGTGGGTTTCCCTAACAAAAAATTCACCGAAGACGATGAACACAAAAATTCCTCCAAGTATTCGGCCAAGGTGCTCCTTTTGTTGAAGAGTTGAATCCAAGCTCCAAGCTTTGTGTTGATTCCAAGCTCAAACGTGGGTTTCCCTAACACCTTGAATGATCCTTGAATGTGTTAGCAAGTGAAGAAAAAGAAAAACAATCCTTCTTGTTCTTCAATAAGGCTCACGACAATGTGAGGTTTGGGAGAGAGGGAGATAGAGTTTATGTTTGTTTGATTTTGTTTTCCAAACAAAATTATGCAAAAGTGTTACCAAAATTTTGGTAAAAGCTTTTCCAAAAAGCCATTCCAATTTTGGAGCCAAAATGGCATTAATTGCCCACAACCACCACCATCATGAATAGTGACTGGTTTTCAATCACCAAAAGGTGACTTGACATCCATCACTAAACTGACATGCGATGTGACGAGCGATGTGACTTGTGGCTGCACTTGATTCAAAATCGGAGTGGCCTCGCAAACACATTCTGGGCTCGGGTTCGTTAATTCTGAATTAACGAATTTTCCGTTTCGACGTAATTAAATCAAATTTAATTAAATAATAAAGCCAAGCAAAATTACTATTCACGTCGCTAGCGAATTAATTCTAAATTAATTCGTTAGCCCGAATTAAAATCCAATTTTAATTCCCCGTCGAAATCTAATTTCGTTTAATATATCGAATATATTATTTTATCGATTAATTCCAAATTAATCGTTCTCTCTCTTCAAATAGTATTTTATCCAAGATAAAATCTCTCTGTAATTAATCCCAGATTAATTAAGTTAGAATCATTCGTCATCGGTGAATCTTCGGGAAGCAACCCATGAGATCCCTGGATATGTTGGCAGTAAATCCGGTCGTCGGACTATCCAAACACGTACGTACCTCGTACTACGTTTTTACCGATTTACGAGACATGGTTGGCTTCTAGCAAAGCACCGTGCCTACCCAATTCTCCAGAAATATTCTTAATGGAATATATAATCTATATCAGGCGTAGTATACGTAGTATTGCGTATTGCGATCCAGTATCGGATGACAAATGCAAGGCCTGGGGCTGGAATAGTGTCTGCCCATTATGAAGCATATATCGGATTACAAGCAACTAGTCTCTTTAATCGGATAATCATGACCAAGTCATATTATCCCGATGGTTACAACCATTTAGAGTACCAGTTCTGTATCCCTGCTTGATCATCATCTCCATATGACTGAAGTGATACTTCTGTCTTGACATCACACCCAATACACTACGATTCTCAATAAACCCAGAAGAGGCGTACACAGAACCTGTTAAAGTCTCTGACGACCAAAACCAAGGCGTATTGATAGTCGCAAGTACTAGCGATGAAAGTCTAACGTTAAGACCAAATACACCTACCCTGATGCGAATTCCCATAGACACATAGTCATACTACCAAAGAGATTCCGCGGGGTCTATCCTGAGCGAAGCGGTTTCCGTACCATCGGTAAACACAACCTCTTATCACACTCGCATAAGTATCCAATACTTAAATATATGAGAACTATGCCGTTACGCTTCCATAACACGCACAAGTGCAATACTAGTCTATTCCACATTATCGATGTCCAGTCTCGATAATACTACGACTAGGGATATTTAATGATTAAACCTTTATGGATTGATACTGTCTCATATCTTATAATCCGGAACTAATCATAGGGACTTTTATATCATTTATATATTAAGTAATCAAATTACAAAATGATAAAATGCAATTTCCATTGCTACATAATTAATTTGTACAAAAACCACACAATGTCTTTTACAAATAGTGACTATGGGTCATAATTGTCTAACAATCTCCCACTTGGCCTATAGCCAGCACTCAAGCAAGCTAATACCTGAACTATGTACATGTCGATCAATCTTTTGCTGAGGAATAGCTTTCGTCAGCGGATCTGCAATGTTGTCATCTGATGCGACCTTCTCGATCTTCACATCGCCGCGATGTATGATCTCACGAATCAGATGGAAACGTCGAAGTACATGCTTGGATCGTTGATGAAACCGCGGTTCCTTAGCCTGCGCTATAGCCCCGTTATTGTCACAATACAATGGAACAGGCTCAACTGATAATGGAACTACTCTTAATCCAATTAGGAATTTTCGGAACCAAACACCTCTTTTGCTGCTTCAGCTGCAGCAATATACTCTGCTTCTGTTGTTGAATCGGCAACAGTCTCTTACTTGGAAGATTTCCAGCTTAGTGCTCCGTTATTCAAACAAAATATATACCCGGATTGCGACTTGCAGTCTTCTTTATCGGTTTGGAAACTTGCATCGGTATACCCAGTTACCTCAAGTTCTCCATCTCCATAGATTAAGAAAGCATTCTTAGTTCTTCTAAGATACTTTAGGATATTCTTAACCGCCATCCAGTGACAATCACCTGGATCGGCCTGATAGCGACTACACATGCTCAAAGCATACGAGACATCAGGTCGCGTACATATCATGGCATACATGATCGATTCGACTGCCGAGGCGAACGGTATCCGACTCACGTTGTCTCTCTCATCTTGAGTTTTAGGACACATGTCCTTAGATAGAGTGAAGCCATGTGACACTGGCAACAGTCCTCTCTTGGACTGATCAATGTTGAATCTCTTCAATACTTTGTCAATGTACGTGCTCTGGGAGAGTCCAAGCAGCTTTCTAGATATTTCCCGGTAGATCTTTATTCATAGAATAAAGGCTGCTTCTCCTAGATTCTTCATGGAGAATTTTAATGAAAGCCAAGCTTTCACCGACGTTAACATGGGAATGTCATTGCCAATAAGCAATACATCATCAACGTAAAGGACAATGAATGTTGGTGCTCTCCCACTAACCTTCTTATATACACAATGATCATCCTCGTTTTGAATGAAATCATATTCTTTTATGATCTCATCAAAACGTTGGTTCCAAGAACGCGATGCTTGCTTAATCCATAAATGGATCGATTTAACTTACAAACCTTGTTTGAAAGTATTGGTATGAAAAAAACCGCCAGGCTGTTGCATATAAACATCCTCCAAAAGGTTTCCGTTAAGGAAAGCGGTTTTGACGTCCATCTGCCATATCTCGTAATCGAAATATACAGCAATAGCAAGCATTATTCGAATGGATTTAATCATGGCAACAGGTGAAAAAGTTTCATCGCAATCGATACCATGTCGTTGATGACACCCTTTCGCTACAAGCCTAGTTTTATACGTTTGTATGTTGCCATCCATGTCGGTCTTCCTCTTGAAGACCCATTTGCAACCAATAGGCTTTACGCATTCTGGTGCATCAACCAGTGTCCAAACTTGGTTGGTGTACATGGAATCCATTTCAGAATTCATAGCTTCTTGCCATAAACTGGAGTCGATACCTTGTATCGATTCCTCATACGTAACCGGCTCGTCTTCCTCAATAAGATTAATATCCACATGAGGTGAGATCAGAAACCATACCTCTCAGGTTATTTTCTGACTCTCTCTGACCTACGCAGTCCTTGTGTATTCGAAGATTGTGGTACAGTCTCATCCCTGATGGACTGTTCATGTTCCGTTAAGGATTCTGTGCCAGGAAAAGTATCACTCTGATTTTCATCGAGTTCTACTTTCCTCCCACTTATCACTGCATTTAGGAATTCCTTCTCAAGGAAAACCGCATGTAGAGCAACAAATACTTTGTTCTCTTGTGGGTGATAGAAGTAATATCCTTTGGTTTCCCTATAATATCCTACAAATAGGCATTTATCCGATTTGGGTTCAAGTTTGGTACCTTCCAAACGTTTGACGTATGCCCAGCAACCCCAAATCTTCAGGAATGAGAAACCCGGTTTCTTTCCTGTCCATATTTCATACGGAGTCTGTTGAACAGACTTTGACGGAACCTTATTCAAAATAAGTATTGCACTGTTCAATGCATATCCCCAGAAGGAAATAGGTAGCTCTGTGCGACTCATCCTAGACCTCACCATTTCTAACAAAGTTTGATTTCTCCGTTCGGACACACCGTTTAATTGCGGTGTTCCGGGAGGAGTCCACTGTGAAAGAATACCATATTCTTTCAAGTAATCAAGAAACTCATTGCTTAAGTATTCGCCACCACGGTCTGACCGTAATGTCGTAATACTTTTGTCGGTCTGTTTTTCTACTTTGTGTCGAAACTCTTTGAATTTCTCAAAAGTTTCCGACTTGTGTCTCATAAGATACACATAACCATAACGTGATGCATCATCCGTAAAGGTTACGAAGTATTCATATCCACCTCTAGCCTGGCTAGACATGGGCCCACAAACATCACTATGAACAAGGGCTAACAGTTCAGTGGCACGTGCACCTTTACCATTAAAAGGTGATTTAGGCATTTTGCCTATAAACAAGATTCGCAGACCTCATATGAATTTGGATCAAATCCATCCAAGTATCCACTCTTCGAAAGTGTGGATATACGTGTCTTGTTTATGTGTCCCAGACGACAATGCCACATATAAGTTTCATCTTTGTTACTTACTTTAGCCTTTTGTTTGTTACATTATGTGTTTGAGATTGATTTATTTTCAAATATAAATACCATTATTTACATCAGCTGTGCAAATTTCTATATCATTTTTATATATAAAACACCCAGTGTTTCTAAATACAAAAGTATACCCGCATTGGGTTAACATAGATACATAAATAATATTCCTAGTCAAACTAGTACAAAAACAGTTTATAAGTTCAAGTACATGCTCCGAGGGCAGTTCCAAAACATAAGTGCCCACGGCCAAAACGGCAACTCGAGTCCCATTTCCAGCACGGAGGTCAATCTCTCCTCAGGCCAGTTCTCCTGTTAATCCGCAGATCCTGCACATCAGTACTATGTGAGTACCACAACAAGAATAAAAAATCCAATTTTTAAAACTAGTAGTGACATGTTTATTTCTATAACAACCTACCTGAAGCCGGTGCCTTGCCCGCTTTAATTTCCTTCATGTGTGCCTTGTACTCATGCTTCTTGGCCCTTAAGGAGCTCCTTTTCTGCCTCACGCAGAGTGGACATCAACTCTCGAAGAGTTTGGTCTTGGTTCAACATGTTGTAGTTCATAATGAACCCACTCCAAGTGTCGGGGAGAGACTGTAGTATCAAATCCACTGAAGTCTCAGCCTCAAAGACTATGCCTATATGTCTGAGCTGCTCAATGTCAGCAATCATCTGTGAGACATGATGCAGAACAGATGTACCTCTGATATTCGAGCCCGGAAGAGCTTCTTGTGCAACTCATATATTTGCGATCTAAGGTTAGATCGGTGGAGATCGTGCAACTTCACCATCATCTCATATGGATCCAACCCCTTGTTTTGACGACGGAATTGCGAAGTCATAGCGGCACATTACCGATTGAGAAGTCGCATTATCATCGCTAAGAGTCTTCAAAGCTCTAGCTCAAGTAACTGATCAGGTCGGGGCTTAGGCCCAAGAGGTCACTATATAGTATAGAGTAACTTCTTGGATCCCAGAACAATTCTAAGATTCATGTCCCAGTCCTGAAAGTTTATGCCATTAAAGACGTTGTCGCCCATGACAATATCCCTAATGCTTAACTTTCATGTCATCTTAACCGCAATAGTCCAACTATTCGATTAACGATGTATGGGTACAGTCCAACTGTTATAAGAAAAATAATAATATATAGTCCAACCAATAAATAATTGACGAAATAATTTTGAAAGCGCGTAAAGCTAAGTATTTGAACGAAATTGCAAATTCAATACTAGCCTCCCACTATTTTTCGGCGAGCCTCTAACCCTCTGTTTAGTACTCGAGGAAACCTAGTTTCGTAGTGGCTAGGATCCCGTTAAATAACACAATCTTGACTTTGGCCAACAAGCTGTATGATATTTAACTAGGTAGATCTCTAAGATCAATTGGATCTCATTAAATTCCTAGATCCGGTAGGTGGACCTCCAAGTCCGAAATATATATACAATATATATGCCAATATATCCAATATATTTTCCTAACCTTTTTCCTCTGAATCAACTAAGCCTTGGCTTTGGCACAACAAGCTTAATGATTCCAGTTAATCGGAACCCATTGACTTTGGAAAGCTTCGTAATCGATGTCGGTGGAGAAGAAGTGATCTTGACTTTGGCTAACAAATCACAACTTGGACAAGACACACGATATGGAACAAAGCCTTCATGATTCTCTTGACTTTGGCCAACAAACCAGTGCCAATCTTGGATTTTGAGTAAGAATCACTCAATGGAAGGAAAAAACTTAATATTTTGTTGAGGGTTTTTCACGTAAATTGGCAACCAATTTATTATCTTTGTTAGGTCTCATCATAAACTCTTAAGCATGCATTCTAAAAGCATAATAAGGCGCGAAAATAAATTAATAACGATATGCAGATGGATATTTCACAGATTGTTCCTAGAACAAATAACTCCTTTTCCTCTCCCCGGCTAGCACTATTCTTACTTCTACCCAATTACATAATACAATTAAAGAAACCTCATTAACATTAAGGGGAATTCGGTGAGAAGAGAAATACAAAGAATCAAGAGAGATAAGGCTGGACACGCAGGTCCAATTTAATAAATTCTAAATTTACAACAATTCCAAAATTGCCCTTCCCTGTTAATATTCATCCGATATACGTTATTCATTCAACACATCCATGTATTCACACAAAGCATGTTATTCAATCAATCTAATCCAATTAATTAATCTTGAATAAAGTTCATCCAATGTTCCAACAACGATTTGATTTTGCGTGAGTCCAACTCGTTTGAGAATAAGTACTCAAAGTATGAATTCTTGAATTATATCGAACTACATTTAAATCTAATTAAATTCGTATTCAATACTAATTCCATATTTAATTATAAATTAAATAACTACACTTTAAAGTGCCTTTACGACTTAGATTCCAAATCTAATCTAAATGGGTCTCAAAGCCCAATTAAATCCAATTTTATTTAATTAAAGTCCAATGGGCTTTCAATTAATTTCTTAAGGCATGGACTTTGGTCAATATGGGTCAAACCCAAATACCAAAGCCCAATTAAGGAATCACTCTTATTTGCCAAGAACCAATTTAGGCCCATTAGGCCTGTTGGAAAATCTAATCCATGTCCAAGATCAAAAGAGCATACAAATTATATAAATGAATGAACAATATTGAAGTATGGCGGAATCATACTCACAAAGATCGGAATGCGGATGCGTTGATGAAACAAAAATTTTCTCCTTTGTGCAGTGAGGGTTTCGGCCAAACAGAAAAGAGAAGCTCCAAGCAATTTTTGATCCTTCCAAGCTCTAAGATTAGTTTCCCATAACACATTTGTATGATCCCTTGATGGTGCTAGCCTTGTGTGTGATTTTATGTTCCAAACAAACA
>SKCR01040699.1:0-59936 GCA_019454045.1 Zanthoxylum bungeanum
GAGAGATGGGAGAGAGAACCAGCCGAATCAGAGAGAATGGAGTGTCTAGTTTTTGTTTTTTTTTTTATAATGGTGAGCTTAGGGTTTCCTTGTTTGTGTATGGTTTAAAAAAGGGAACAAATCAATCAATTATGGGTGTGTTTAATTTACGGAAAGAATATTTGTATTTTTGGTGGGGGAATTTCTTTAATTTGGGAGGTGATTTATTTAAATTAGGAAGGGGATTTGATTTGATTTTAATTGGATTTGATTTAATTTAATTGGATTTAATTTAATTTGTGACATGTGTTAAATGTGATTTAATTATTTTTGGATTGGGCTTTGGGCGAAATGGGCTTTGGATGGGTTGCGAGGGTTTTGGGCCGAGGCTAAAATTTTAAAATAGAGGTTAATCGGCCGAATCTGAGGCCAATTAGCGAGTTAAATTTGTTGATGTATTTATTTCTTGAACTTTCCCTTCTGACGTGTGTTTCCCGCGAATTCCGCAACTTATCGGGTAGTGCCTCCATACGAGGCTCATCATTGAGCTTTCATGCAAAAATACAAGTGTCTAAAGTCGCCCCCACTTTGATGGGACTTGTGCAGTGTATGACAGTGACAATCCTTTCAAAGTAATGCATGCATTTTTTTTTACTTACCTGACTCACCAGCTGTTGCCGAACTTACCGGTTGTTCTGAGACGCTTTAAACTAAGTTGATGGTGACGAGGTGTTTAACCCATGGTTCATTCCTGAACCGTTACTTGATGAAATATGGTTCATTCCCGAACCGTTACTGATGAGTGATGGCTCATTTTTGAACCGTTACTTGAGTTGAGATTGATGGCGAGGCGCTGTGACTCCTTGGTTTTGTTCTCGGACCACCGAGTGAGCTGATTTTGATTTATGGGCTTTGTTCCCAAACTGAATTAAATGGATGGCGAGGTGCTTTGACCTATGGCTTTGTTCCCGAACCATCTATGGGCTTTGTTCCCGGACTGTTTAGAGAGTGGGCTTTGTTCCCGAACTGTGTTGAGTGTGGGCTTTATTCCCAAACTGTGCTGAGAATGCACTTTGTTCCCAAATTGAGATGAGAATGGGCTTTGTTCCATGTGCTTTGTTCCTGAACTGTGTTGATTGTGGGCTTTATTCCCAAACTGAATTGATTAAGGGCTTTATTCCTTGGCTTTGTTCCCGAACCATCTATGGGCTTTGTTCCCGGACTGTTTAGAGAGTGGGCTTTGTTCCCGAACTGTGTTGAGTGTGGGCTTTATTCCCGAACTATGCTGATTGTGGGCTTTGTTCCCGAACTGTGTTGAGTGTGGGCTTTATTCCCAAACTGTGCTGAGAATGCACTTTGTTCCCAAATTGAGATGAGAATGGGCTTTGTTCCATGTGCTTTGTTCCTGAACTGTGTTGATTGTGGGCTTTATTCCCAAACTGAATTGATTAAGGGCTTTATTCCTTGGGCTTTGTTCCCAAACTTATGTTGATTATGCGGGCTTTGTTCCCGAACTGAATTGATTGTGGGCTTTATTCCCTAGGCTTTGTTCTCGAACTTATGTTGATTGTGCGGGCTTTGTTCCCGAACTGAATTGATTGTGGGCTTTATTCCTGAACTGTGTGTCTTGGCCATTTTTCTTCAAAACCTGTGAACAAAAACAAGACAAATACTGTGTGCATGTGACGTGTATGCATGTATACATGGATGTATTCCTATTCCGATGGGTTAGGCCTTGTTGGTGCCTCTGGTGTGTTTCGCCTACAAAAATCTTTGATCGCCCTCTGGGCCTGCTTACAATTCCTTTCTGCCAGTTCTCTTCTGGTGATTGCTCAGTTTTCTTTGATCCCATGACTCAAGATTCTATTATATCCCTTATTCGCGAGGTGGTAGACTGGTCGCCCCCAGACTTGGTTTAGCTTTCTACTATACACTAGGTCAAAGTAGTCATGTGATGTGACGTTCCAAATCAACATATTATATTGCCTTTTACGAAATAGTCCCAATAGTTATACATATTATTGCTCTCAAATGATGCCTAGTGTCGAAACCAAAGAACCTTCAAAGTACTTGATGCAGCTCAAATCTAACCGTTTGAATAAATGATCTGAACCAGACTCAAAGTGTGTGTGTGCGAAGGTTCTTTTACAACTTGATCCTCAGGTAAGCCAACTCGATGATTTTGTTTCAAAGGATGGGATCAATGGGTCAAACCAACCTAGATGTCTTGACCATGCTCTGCAATTACTTCTCCATACTCAATGTGATATAATTTTCTTCTTCTTTTCTTTCGTCCCTTTTTTTTTCACACCTACCCTTTAAGATAGTATTTATCCTCATGGTGGTCCTAATACTCGCCCATGGGTAGCTTCATGCTTATCGGTTATAGGAGGTTTATATTTTCTTCTTTAGAGACTTTTTCCGGTTTCCAACCATACCACATATCGTAACACAAGTAAGTCAGTGTTGGACAATTATGACCCATAGCATCACTATTTGTACAGATCATGGTGTTGTTGTACAAATTAACTATGTGACAAAGGAAATTGCCCTTTTATCATTTGTAATTAGATTACCAAGATGTATAAATGATAAAAGGTCCTTATGATTAGTTCCAGATTGAGATGATATGAGACAGTATCAATCCACGAAGGTTTAATCATTAAATATCCCTAGTCGGAGTAATATCGAGATTGGACATCGATAATGTATAAAAGACTAGTATTACACTTGTGCGCGTTGTGGGAGCATAACATCATAGTTTTCATATATTTGGGTATAGGATACTCATGCAAGTGTAATAGGAGGTTGTGTTTACCGATGGTATGGGAACAGCTTCGCTCTGGATAGACCCCTCGAAATTCCATTGGTAGTATGACTATGTGTCTATGGAAGTCCGAATCAGGGTAGGTGTATTTGGTCTTAACCTGAGACTTGCACCGCTAATACTTGCGACAATCAATATACTTCGGTTTTGGTCGTCCAGGGCTTTAACAGGTTCTGTGTATGCCTCTTCTGGGTATATTTAGAATCGTAGTGTATTGGGTGTGATGTCAAGATGGAAGTATCACTCCAGTCATACCGGAGATGATGATCACGTAGGATACAGAACTGGTGCTCTTATGTACTGCAGTCATCAGGATAATATGACTAGGTCATGATTATCCGATTATAGAGACTAGTTACCAGAGATTCGATATGTGCTTCGTACGGGGCAGACAAAATTCCATCCCCAGGCTTGCACGTGATATCCGATACTGGATCGCAATATGCAATACTACGTATACTATGTCTGATATAGATCACATATTCCTTTAAGAATATTTCTGGAGAATTGGGTAGGCACGGTGCTTTGCTAGAAGCCAACCATGTCTTGTAAATCGGTAAAAATGTAGTACTAGGTACGTACGTGTTTGGATAGTCCGACGACCGGATTTACTGCCAACATATCCGGGGATCTCATCAGTCGCTTCCCGAAGATTCACCGATGACGTATAACTCGCACTTTATTAATCTGGGATTAATTATAAGAGAGAAAATTAATCTAGGATTAATTACGGAGATATTTATCTGGTATAAAATATTATTTAAAGAGAGAGAATGATTAATTGGGAATTAATTGATAAAATAATATATTCGAAATATTATACGAAATTGGATTTCGACGCGGAATTGAAATTATATTTTAATTCGGGCGAACGAGTTAATTTAGAATTAATTCGCTAGCGACGTGAATAATAATTTTGATAGGCAACAATTATTTAATTAAATTTGATTTAATTACGTCGCAACGGAAAATTCGTTAATTCGGAATTAGCGAACCTGAACCCGAGCCCGGGAGTGTTTGCGGGCCCACTCACATTTCGAATTCAAGTACGGCCCACAAGTCACATCAAGCGTCAAATCATTAGTCACTTTGCTTGATGTGATGTCTAGTCACTTTGAGTGATGTGACAACTAGTCACTTTTCGGTGTTTGATGGTGGTGGTTGGATGGCTTAAATGCCATTTACCAAATTTTGAATTTGGTATATCATTTGACTTTGTTTTTGAAACAACACCAACCAACACTATTCTTCTTCCTCTCTCTCTCTCCACTCACGCCCAAGGGGCTATTTTTCTCTCTTTTGGTTCATCTTTACCGAGAACCACAAGGAACAAAATGGAATATTTGTGGCAAATTTTCCAATGCTAGCACATGAAGAGTCATCCAAGGTTATAGGGAAACAAACTCATGAGCATGGAATCACAACACAAAGCTTGGAGCTTGGAGATCCATCCATGGAGTTGACCGAATTTGGAGGAGAACAAAAACATCCCATTGCCGAGAGCTTCCAATAAGGAGCTAAAATTTTTTGTTACTCGCATCGTAAAACCGATCAATGTAAGTATGATTCTGCCATACTTCTTGTTGTATTCACACATGTTTCTTTGCTTGAAATCGATCTTGGGACTAATCTAGAAACCCAATAATGGTATCTTGAGCCATTTTGAACATGAAATTGAAATTATGGTAAAATTGATTTGAGCTTGTTTGAGTGAAATTGATTGTTTGAGTATGCTTAAATTATGATAACATAGTGTTATGCATGGTCAATTTGATGAAAATTAGATTGGATCAATTTTTCCCCAAATTTGAGGCTTGGCCGAAACATATGCTTGCCCTAAAGTCATGGTGATTTTTGATTTTGATTATTGGATGAGTTGAAATCATTTGGGAAATGTTGATTTAGGATTTAATTGGATTGAATTCGGAATCGGACACAAAACCCTACAATTGTCGTGAGTGATAGCATGTAAAATGATTGATTTTTGATTCAAATGTGTTGGACATGTTTTGATGATAATAAGCATAATTAATTGTGTAAATTTATGTTTTGGAAATGTTAATTTGGTTAATTAAATTATGAAATTTGGAATTTTGGTAATTTAATTAATTGGGCCAAATTTGGAATTAGGCTTGTAAAGATGTAATTGGGCTTAATGGGCTTGGTTGGGCCAAGTTTGGTTTAGACTAATTGGTTGGTTCCAGTTGGGCCCAAAACCATATCCATAAAGTCCAAATATAATTAAATGGACGTTTATTTTAATTGGGCCTAAATTGGTTTCTTGGCAAATAAGGGTGATTCCTTAAATGGGCTTTGGTATTTGGGTTTGACCCATGTTGACCAAAGTCCTAGCCTTTAGAAATTAATTAAAAGCCCATTGGACTTTAATTAAATTGACATTGGATATTAATTGAGCTTTGAGACCCGTAACGATTAGATTTAGAATCTAAGTTGTAAAGGTACATTAAAAAGTGTAATTATTTAATTTAGAATTAAATATAGAATTAGTATTAAATACAAATTAAATTGTATTTAATGTTGTAGTTTAATATAATTCAAGAATTCGTACTTTCAGTACTTATTCTTAAAACGAGTTTGACTCGCGCAAAATCAAATCGTTGTTTGAACATTGGATGGTCATTAATTTCAGATTAATTAATTGGATTAGATTGATTGATAACATGCTTTGTGTGAATACATGGATGCGATGTATGAATAATGTATATCGGATGGATATTAGATGGGTGAGGGCAATTTCGGAAATTGTTGTAATAAATTTAGAATTGATTAATTGGACCTGCGTGTCCAGCCTATTACCTCTTGACTCTTTGTATTTCTCTCTCACCTATTCCCCTCAATGTAAATGAGGTTTCTTTAGAAGTGTTATGTAATTAAGTAGAAGTAATACTTGTGCTAGCGGGAGAGAGGAAATGGAGAGATTTGTTCTAGGAACATTGTGTTAAGTATCCATCCTCATATCATTATTATTTTATTTATACGCGCCTTATTATGTTTTCAGAATGCATGTTTAAGGGTGTATGATGATGAGACCTTAACAAAGATAATTAATTGGTTGCCAATTACGGGAAAAACCCTCAACACATATTAAGCATTTTTCCTTCTATTGAGTGATTCTTACTCAAGATCCAAGATTGGCACTGGTTTGTTGGCCAAATTCAAGACCTTTGTCTGTCGCGGATGTGTTTGAATCATGAAAGCTTTGTTCCATATCGGTGTCTTGTCCAAGTTGTGATTTGTTGGCCAAAGTCAAGATCACTTCTTGTCCATCGACATCGATTACGAAGCTTTCCATGGTCAATGGGTTCCGCTTAACTGAGATCATTAAGTTTGTTGTGCCAAAGCCAAGGCTTAATTGATTCAGAGGAAAAAGGTTAAGGAATATATTGGATATATTGGCATATATAAGATATATGTTTTGGACTTGGATGTCCACCTACTGGATCTAGGAATTGGATGGGATCCAATTGATCTTAGAGATCTACCTAGTTAATTATCATACAATTGTTGGCCAAAGTCAAGATTGTGTGTTATTTAACGGGATCCTAGCCCACTAGGAACAAGGTTTCCTGAGTATTCCACAGAGGGTTAGAGGCTCGCCGAAAAATAGTGGGAGGCAAGTATTAAATTTGCAATATTCGTTTAGTTACTTGCCAATACGTGCTCGTTTCAATTTTTCGTCAAATAAATTATTTATTAGTTGGACTAATATTTAATGTTGTTTTAAATTAACAGTTGGACTATATTCAAACTATTTCAATTAATAGTTGATTTTATAATTGGATTATAGTAATCAATATAATTGAATTTAACCAATTAATTATAGTTGATTATAAAGTTAGACTATAGTAATCATTATATTTAATAGTACCTAAAATAGTTGATTTGATAGTTGGACAATAGCAATCAAGATAACTGAAAGATTAGTATTTAAAACATAAACCTGGGTAAAAATATTTTAAACGACTTTAATTTTCAGATTGGAATAAAATCTCAGGATAGTCCTGGGTAACCGAGAAGTTACTTTATTTGATATAGTGACGTCTCGAGCCTAAGCCCGGAGTTGAGCAAATAGTAGAACATGATATTTGGAATATTCATGTGATGATAACTTTAGTGTTTTAATCTGTTATGCTTGCCGCATAGACTCCTTAATCTCTTAATCAGAACTAAGGATTAGATCCTTATAGTATGATAATGAAATTGAAGGATCTTCATAGATCTATCCTTAGATCTTAGAAGATCTAAATTGCAATAGTAAACTCTTGGAGAGTAATGGCTATACTCAAGGAGACAATGCCAGAGTTTGCAATAGAGCAAGAAGCGCAAGGCGCACCTTACTTCGATTCCAGAAGACCAAGGCTAGGCCGAAGGCTTATGGGTGTGGAAAAGGGCAAAGGGAAAATCATTATAATCTTCTGGGAAGACATAAGACATATCCTAAAATGTCTGCCTAAACTGTGGCAAACGGGATCACTGGATGCGTGACTGCCGTATGGACAAGGCAGACATGAAGGAATTGAAGACAGGCAAGGCTCCGACTTCAAATATGTTTGTCATAAACATGTTCACTACTAGTATTAAAATTGGATTTTAGATACTGGATGTGGTACATAAATATGTACTGGTGTGCAGAATCTGCTGATAAGCAGTATACTGACTTCAGTTGAGATTTACCTGCGAATTGGAAACGGGACGAGAGTTGCTGTTTTGACCATAGAGACCTAATTTTGGGAACTACCCTTCGGGTGTGTACTTAAATTAGGAAACTGTTAAAATGTAACTAGTTTGACTAGAAACATTATCTCTATATCAGTGTATAATCAGTTGCGGATATACCTTTATATTCTAGAACACTAAAGTGTTTTATTTTATAAATATGATATTGAGATAAACACGTTAGATGTGAATAACAGTATTTATATTTTGAATATAAATAAATCTCGAACGTATAACAAGACAAACAAATAGCTCAAACTGATTTAAATCAGTTGAAGGTTATAAGTGGCATTGTTGTCTGAGACACAATTAACAAGACTCGTATATCCACACTTTTGAAGAGTGGATAATACTGACATATTTGATTCTATTCAAATAATGTCTACGAATCTATTTTATTGGGCAAAATGCCTAAAACACCTTTTACTTGGTAAAAGTGCAAGTGCCACCGATCTATTAGCCCTCCTTCATAGTGAGGTGAGTGGGCCCATATCTAGCTAGGCTAGAGGTGGATATGAATACTTTGTAACCTTTACGGATGTGGCATCGCGTTATGGTTATGGGTTTCTTGTGAAACAGGGATCGGAAACCTTTGATGAATTCAAAGAGTTTTGACACGAAATAGACTGAAAGACCGGCTAAAGTATTAAAACCGTCACTGTTAGACCATGATGGAAAATACTTAAGCATTAAGTTTCTCGAGTATCTGAAAGAGTATAGTATTCTTTCAATGAAGACTCCTCCCGGAACACGTCAACCTGACGGTGTGTCCGAACAGAGAAACCGAACCTTGTTGGACATAGTAAGTTTAATCATGAGTCGCTCTGAGCTACCATTTCCTTCAAGTGATACGCATTAAACAGTGTAAAACTTATTTTGAATAAGGTTCCATAAAATCTGTTTGACAGACTTCATATTAGATATGAACAGGAAAGAAACCGGGTTTTCTCATTCCTGAAGATTTGGGAATGCTGGGCATATGTTTGTTGATGATACCAAACTAGAACCCAAATCGGATAAGTGCCTAACATGTGGGTTATCCTAGGGAAACCTAAGTATAGTACTTATACAACTCACAAGAGAACAATGTAATTGTTGCTCACCATGCGGTTTTACCTAAGAGGAATACCAATATGCAGTGGTAAGTGGGAGGAAAGTAAAACTCGATGAAAATCAGAGTAATACTATTCCAGGCACCGATTCCTTAACGGAACACAAATAGTTCATCAAGGATGAAACTATACCAATAATCTTCGAATACACAAGAACCGCGATAGTCGGAGAGAGTCAAAAAACAACCTGAGAGGTATGGGTTTCTGATATCACCTCGTAAAAATGTGAATCTTATTGAGGAGACAAACCGACTACGTATGAGGAAGTGATACAAGGTATCGACTCCCTATTATGGCAAGGTGCCATGAAGTCCGAAATGGATTCCATGTATACCAACCAAGTTTGGACACTGGTTGTTGTACCGAAAGGCATTGTGCCTATTGGTACTATATAAGTCTTCAAGGAAGACATATATGGAAGGAAACATACCAATGTACTAAGCTAGGCTTGTAGCGAAAAGGTATCGTTATCAACATTGTGTCGATTACGATGAAACCTTTTAACTGTTGCCATGGTTAAATCCATTGGATAATGCTTGCTGATGTTGCATGTTTCATTTATGAAATATGGAAGCTGAACGTCAAAATCGCTTTCCTTAAATGGAAACCTTTTGGAGGATGTTTACAACTCCTGACGGTTTTGTCGTACCAAAATAAGCAAACAAGTTTTGCAGGTTAATTCGATCCATTTATGGATTGAAGCAAGCATTAGGTTCTTGGAACTATCGTTTTGATGTAATCATAATAGTATATGATTTAATTCAAACGAAAAATGATTCTTGTGTATATAAGGAGGTTAGTGGGAGCGCACTGACAGTGATTGTCTTAAACAAATGATGATATGTCATTTCTTGGAAATGATATTCCCATAATATAGTCGGTGAAAGCTTGGCTTTCATGAAAATTCTCCGTAGAATTCTTGAGAGAGACAACCTTTATTCTAGGAATAAGGATCTACTGGGATATATCTAAAATTTGTTGGCACTCTCCGAGAAATTGTATATTGAAAAAAATGTACGCGACCTGGTGTCTCATATGCTTTGAGCATATGGAGTCACAATCAGGCCAATCCAAGTGATGGTCGCTGGATTGATGTTAAGAACATCCTTAAGTATCTTAGATGAACTAAGGATGCGTTATTATACTACGGAGAAGGAGAACTTGAAGTGACTGGGTTCACCATTGCAAGTTTCCTAACCGATAAAAACGACTTTAAGTCGTAATAAAGGTACTATACAGTTTGAATAAAGGAACAGTGAGCTGGAAATCTTCCAAGCAAGTTACTGTTACCGAATAAACAATAAAAGTGGATTATTGCTGCAGCTGAGGCAGCCATAAAAGCCTTTTGGATTGATAATAATCCTAATCAGATTAGGAGTAGTTCTGTTAGCAGCTGAGCTAGGCTACAGTACAGGCTAAAGAATTAATGGTCTCATCAACAATCCAGATATATACTTCAAATATTCATCTGATTCTTTCGGATCATACATCGTGGCGATGTGATGATCGAATAAATCACATCAGATGATAACCATGCAAATCCGCTGACGAAAGCTTTTACTCAGCAGAAGTTTGAGCGAACCATACATAGTTCGGGTGTTGGACACTTGAGTGTTGGCTATAGGCCAAGTGGGAGATTGTTGGACAATTATAACCCATAGCATCACTATTTGTACAGATCATGGTGTTGTTGTACAAATTAACTATGTGACAAAGGAAATTTCCCTTTTATCATTTGTAATTAGATTACCAAGATGTATAAATGATAAAAGGTCCTTATGATTAGTTCAGGATTTAGATGATATGAGACAGTATCAATCCACAAAGGTTTAATCATTAAATATTCATAGTCGAAGTATTATCGAGATTGGACATCGATAATATGTAAAAGACTAGTATTACACTTGTGCGCGTTGTGAGAGCATAACGGCATAGTTCTCATATATTTGGGTATAGGATACTCATGCAAGTGTAATAGGAGGTTGTGTTTACCGATGGTACGGGAACAGCTTCGCTCTGGATAGACCCCTCGGAATTCCATTGGTAGTATGACTATGTGTCTATGGAAGTCCGAATCAGGGTAGGTGTATTTGGTCTTAACCTGAGACTTGCACCGCTAATACTTGCGACAATCAATATACTTTGGTTTTGGTCGTCCAGGGCTTTAAACGGTTCTCTGTACGCCTTTTCTAGGTATATTGAGAATCGTAGTGTATTGGGTGTGATGTCAAGATGGAAGTATCACTCCAGTCATAGTGGAGATGATGATCACGTATGATACGGAACTGGTGCTGTTATGTACTGCAGTCATCGGGATAATATGACTAGGTCATGATTATCTGATTATAGAGACTAGTTACCAGAGATCCGATATGTGCTTCGTACGGGGCATACACAATTCCAGCCCCAGACCTTGCACGTGACATCCGATACTGGATCGCAATATGCAATACTACGTATACTACACCTGATATAGATCACATATTCCTTTAAGAATATTCTGGAGAAATGGGTAGGCACGGTGCTTTGCTAGAAGCAGACCATGTCTTGTAAATCGGTAAAAATGTAGTACAAGGTACGTACGTGTTCGGATAGTCCGACGACCGGATTTACTGCCAACATATCCGGGGATCTCCTGGGTCGCTTCCCGAAGATTCACCGATGACGTATGACTCGCACTTTATTAATCTTGGATTAATTATAAGAGAGAGAAAATTAATCTAGGATTAATTACGGAGATATTTTATCTGGGTTACAATATTATTTAAAGAGAGAGAATGATTAATTTGGAATTAATTGATAAAATAATATATTCGATATATTATATGAAATTGGATTTCGACGCGGAATTGAAGTTAGATTTTAATTCGGGCGAACGAGTTAATTTAAAATTAATTCGCTAGCGATGTGAATAGTAATTTTCCTAGGATCAATTATTTAATTAAATTTGATTTAATTACATCGCAACGGAAAATTCGTTAATTTGGAATTAGAGAACCCGAGCCCGGGAGTGTTTGCGGGCCCACTCGCATTTTGAATTCAAGTGTGGCCCAAAAGTCACATCAAGCGTCAAATCATTAGTCACTTTGATTGATGTGATGTCTAGTCACTTTGAGTGATGTGACAACTAGTCACTTTTTAGTGATTGATGGTGGTGGTTGGATGGCTTAAATGCCATTTACCAAATTTTGAATTTGGTATATCATTTGACTTTGTTTTTGAAAAAAAACACCAACCAACACTATTCTTCTTCCTCTCTCTCTCTCCACTCACGCCCAATTGGCTATTTTTCTCTCTTTTAGTTCATCTTTGCCGAGAACCACAAGGAACAAAATGGAATATTTGTGGCAAATTTTCCAATGCTAGCACATGAAGAGTCATCCAAGGTGATAGGGAAACAAACTCATGAGCATGGAATCACAACACAAAGCTTGGAGCTTGGAGATCCATCTATGGATTTGACCGAATTTGGAGGAGAACAAAAACAGCCACTGCCAAGAGCTTCCAAGGATGAGCCAAAAGTTTTTGTTCCTCGCATCGCAAAACCGATCAATGTAAGTATGATTCCGCCATACTTCTTGTTGTATTCACACATGTTTCTTTGCTTGAAATCGATCTTGGGACTAATCTAGAAACCCAACAGTCAGGATGGACATCTAAGTGAACGGTCATTCATCGATCTGTACTCTCTTCAAATAGTCACCTTGCCGATTACTCAGGCTTTCACTGCTAAGATCCTATAATTAAGTGCTCGCGAGTCTAGTCGAGATCAACCACTCAAAATATCGGATGAGAGCACATCTCGCACTTATTGTTTCTAAGGTTTCACCCTAAAGCAAACAATTTCATCATCAGACTTATGTCTAACTATTAAGGATTAAAAACAAACATTTTTTTTCTTTTTTTTTTCTTTCTCTCTTTTTTTCTCTTTTTTTTTGCCCACAATGGTTTTTCTATCCTTTCCATAAGGTTTCTGTTTCTCGATTTCCTTTTCCCCGATGTCCATGTTTGCTAAACTCTTCTTGACAAGTCTTCTTTCTTCTCTAACCCAATGAATATCTATGATGGCTTTTAAGACACGAGGTTAACATGATGTGTTTATGCATGAGATGCAAGTGGTTATCAAAACAACATATATCATTCTAACCTTATTTCTCCCATACTCGTGGTAAGCCTATTTTTGGTTCTAGATATGGCTTATTCTATACGCTGATGTAAGGTACACAAAATCACTCTTTTCTATGCTACGGGGTGAACCTTGGCCGCTTCTATCCCTTTCCATCGGTAAAAGACAAAGACCGCCAATTTACAATATGGACTAAGCCGATTATGGGATCATGCCATTGTCTAGAAACGACGAATTGGGCTTTTGGAAACCGTGGTCTTTGGGATAAACTTGGAAGCATCCAAAAGTATACAAATATGTCATAACAAGGCGTATCCTTTCTGGATGAAAGCCAGTGCGGATATCGGACTCATGCTTCTGGCATACTTGGATCATGTTTGGATTTTCTAAGCCCACCAAGGGTTTCATACAAGTTGGCCCATTATCATTTTAAAGCATTCAATCACATTTTTGCGAGGTGCAAACTTGTCCCAGTTGTAAAAGGCCCAACAGGTTTACACTTTTGCGATAACGTGGCTAAACAACTTTAAATGATAGGGGGCCCAAACACAAAGTGGCCCATTGGCATTTTAGAAGCTTTTGGCCCAATCGTCATAAGACACAAACTTATCCCAGTTTAAATGGCCCAACAAGTTCACATCTCATGACAAAAAGTCCAAATGAATCCAAATGATGATGGTCCCAAACACAAGCATAAATGGTGGCTTCTATAGGTCATATAACTATGATTCTCATGCAGTTTTATAGGAGTATTAATAAAGGCTTCCACTGGAGAAGGGTTGCCCACAACTAGGTCTCCCCACTCAAGGGTTCGAGCGACCAAGTGAGCGCACCTTTTTTATACCCTAAGGTACGTGCCAATGAGTGATGGTACCATATAACGATCTACCGCTTCGAGTGAAAATGACTTCACGATACATGCATAACTGACAAATGGATTCCTCTATTGAAAATTCCCCAGAGGGAGGGTGGAGCGAACTCTCTTAAATACCCTTACCTCTTAGGCTCTTATCGCCTTGGTGACAGGAATAAATAATAGATCCTCCAAATTAGTCCATCACTTTAAATATACTATAAGGTAAGCTTCGAGTAAATGATTATCTAGATGTCTTTACAGCTTTTCCTTTTGGCTATAAAAAGGTAGTGAGTGAAGGAAGACACCAAATCATTGTCTAACTCTAATAATACATTTGGTTAAATCAACTTTAGACAAGGTTAACTAAAGCAAAAAACACAAACATTACAAGACATTATTTCGGGGCCGATTCTCTATCCCCAGTGGAGTCGCCAGACTATAGACGATGCCACAGAGGTAGACGATGCTTCCCGGTGCTCGCGGCCAGGTTGGGAGTACGGAGTAGCCCGCGGGAGACTAAACCATAAAAATAAGATAGAGTCGCCACCCGGTGTGAACTTGGAAATGCTTTAAGGCCGCGCTCACCCCTCGCAAGGGAAGACCTCAAACCGTTGGGTTCGGAATGGTCCTGTACTTATGCCAATTGTAATAAAGTGATTAATACAATAGTATAACCAAGTCTTATGCACACATGCAAGAGAATGTAATCAACACACAAGATTGCACACCCGTAACGTAAATAGAATAAAAAAAGGGAAACAAAGGCAAAATTCCATAGACTATTAAACAAATAAGTGCAGTAGGTGTAATAATGATAACTGTAAAATCAGTAATAATAAAAAGAGGTAATTAGATACATAATACAAAAGAAATGACCAGAGAAGCAAACATGCATGAATAAACGAGGTAATGATATGCAAAGGGTAAATAACATAATGGTGAAAGAGATGCGACCGCGGCCGACATCTATATAAGACTTCGTATGCCCGATTGAACGTATCTCACGTTCAATCAAACGTACTTCGTCCGGCGCTGCAAAACATTACGGTAAAGGTAGCATTTAGGTGTTTCCCTCGAATAGAGGATATTTAACCCGTGTTATTAGCCCATGCGCACTAGATAGCAATGCATGCATAAAAAAAGTAATGATAAGAAAATGGTAAATAATATAATGGTGAAAGAGATTCAACCGCGGCCGACATCTATATAGGACCTCGTATGCCCGATTGAACGTATCTCACGTTCAATCAAACGTCCTTCGTCCGCTGCGGCAAAACATTACGATAAAGATAGCCTTTAGGCGTTTCCCTCTAATAGAGGACCTTTAACCCGTGTGATTAGCGTATGCGCACTAGATACTAATGCATGCATAAATAAAGTAATGATAAGCAAATGGTAAATGACATAATAAATGGCGCGGCAAAATATTGTGGTAAAGGTAGCCTTTAGGCATTTCCCTCAAATTGAGGACCTTTAACCAACGTAATTAGCCCATATGCATCAAGTAACAATGCATGAATAAATAAAGTAATAATATGAGACCTCGTTTTTCCGATTGAACATATCTCACATTCAATCATACGTACTTCGTCCGACGTGGCAAAACATTGTGGTAAAGGTAGCCTTTATGCATTTCCCTCGAATAGAGGACCTTTACCCCACATGATTAGCCCATGCGCATCAAGATTAACAATGCATGAACAAAGAAACAATACATAGAAAATAAATAGCGGAACAATAGACACAAAATTAAATACCAAAATGTAACACGTGCTTGAAGTTTTTCAAGCTGTACGTGGAGTTGTATCCTAAGTACAGACCGCAATACCGTCCAATCGGATTCGGCTACCGAATTTACGTCTGGGTTTCCATCCGATATACCGCAAGAGGTAGCACCGACCATTTAGCATAATGCCATCATTAACCCAATGTATACATGAAATGCATGTGATGAAATAACAATGCATAACAGAAGCGATAAATAATAAGCTAGGTGCGAAATATTAAATGAAGATAAATGCGGAAAATAAATGCGGAATAATAAAATAGAGATGTGACCAATAGTTTGGCCGTTTTTAATTTAGGACTTCGCATGCCTGGTTGGACGTATTCCACGTCCAACCAAGCATGCCGTGTCCGGGACGACAAAATAAAAATATAACAAAGGGTGCCCTCAAGTCTTACCTTTTAAGTCACTTCTCGGGAGTGCGTTGGGACATTTCCAGAAGGGTTAATGCTCCGTAACTTTTCTGATTTCCTGGTTCGATATTTTCCTTCGTTGTTTCACTATTTTCGCTGCTGTTTTCTGTCTTTCTTCACTGTTTTTGCTGCTGTTTGGTCATCGTATTTGCTCACTGATTTAGGGTTGTTTTTTGGGTGGTTTTTGGACTGTTTATTGGGTGATTTTTTGGGGTATTTTGCTGCTATTTTAGGGTTGTTTTGGGCTTCTGGTTTCGCGTTTGGTTTCTATTTTGTTCACGTGGACAACTGCTATTTTCGGTGGTGTATGGCTACTGTCTTGGGCTGTGTTTTGGTTGTTTCATTCGGTCAAGGTGTAGGAGTTGGTTTTGTGTGTTGATTTCGGTCAGGGTATGAGGTTCTCGTGGATGCTTGAATCGGTGGAGGTAGGCTTATTTGTTTGTTCGTGAGCGAGGTGTCAGCGTGGTGTATGTGTTGAGTGAAAGAGAGAGAGCCAAGTGGGTTGAATATGTTTAGTCGGTAAGTGTGTGCATTATTAGCGTGGCTTGCTGAGTGGTTGTAAGGTGTGCGTGCGTGGCTTAGGTTTGTCCTTTTGTGGTCTGCTTTGTGCGTGAGTCTCTAACCTAGTGGAGGGGTTATTGTTTCATGTGAATGGTTTGTGTGTGTTGAATGTGTATTGCAAGTGGGACGTGAGTGGGTTCTTTGTGTTTTGGCTCCAATGAGAGAGAGAGAAAAGTGAGTGTTTAATGGTTTAGGGTTTTATGTTTTGCCGTAAGAGTGGGGGCCAAAGAGAGGAAGCCAAGGAAGAGAGACGTGAATGCCGTGTGGTTTTTAGCGTGAATCAATTTGTTGGTGATGAGGGATTTTATTGTATGAAGGAGGGGCGTGCTTAGGTCATGAGTTGGACGTGTGGTGAGTTGCAGTGTGTGCGTGAGTGAGAAGCTTTAGGGTTAGGGCTTGTGTTTTCGGTTGAGAGAGAGGGAAGAGAGAACCAGCCGAATGAGAGAGAGGGGAGAGAGAGCATGTCGAATCAGAGAGAGTGGAGAGAGAGCCAGCCGAATCAAAGAGAGTGGACTGTCTAGTTTTGTTTGTTTTTATAATGGTGAGCTTAGGGTTTCCTTGTTTGTGTATGGTTTAAAAAATGGAACAAATCAATCAATTATGGGTGTGTTTAATTTAGGGAAAAAATATTTGTATTTTTGGTGGGGGAATTTCTTTAATTTGGGAGGTGATTTATTTAAATTGGGAAGGGGATTTGATTTGATTTTAATTGGATTTATTTTAATTTAATTGGTTTTGATTGGATTTATTTTAATTTGTGACATGTGTTAAATGTGATTTAATTATTTTTGGATTGGGCTTTGGGTGAATGGGCTTTGGATGGGTTGCAAGGGTTTTGGGCCGAGGCTAAAATTTTAAAATAGAGGTTAATCGGGCGAATCTGAGGCCAATTAGCGAGTTAAATTTGTTGATGTATGTATTTCTTGAACTTTCCCTTCCGACATCCGTTTCCCGTGACTTCCACAACTTATCGGGTAGTGCCTCCATACGAGGCTCATCATTGGGCTTTCATGCAAAAATGAAAGTGTCTACAGCTTTTAATTAATGAAGCTAAATTTCTACAAGTATCTAATTAAAGTTGATTTGTTGTTTGGATGGTGATTTTTATCTAAAACAAACAAATAAATAAAACTAAGGTAGATTTAAAAATCAATTAATGATATGAAAATGTCTAGGGTTGTGAATCCTACCAATATCTTTCTAAAGATGAGTTGATTATTTTATGCTTGTGTAATGTACTAGTTTATTAACCTAGAACACGAAAATATGCAAAAGTCTCTTCCGATGGTCAGATGCAAACACCCAAAGTAACCCATTTAATTATATTCCTATTTTAATTAAGATATTTCGAATTCATTAAGTTTAAGTTCCAATTATGGCTGCCCACGACCGACAAGTATATTCTTATCATGTAAGGAAAACTCTAAGGTGAATGTGAGATCGTGAGCTATTGAGTCTACGGCTAAACCTAAAATCCCTTTTTCCAAAGAATATTCCTTAAAAGAATATTTCTGGAGAATTGGGTTGGCATGATGCTTTGCTAGAAGCCAACTATGTCTTGTAAATCGGTAAGAACGTGGTACTAGGTATGCACGTATTCGGATACTCCGATGACCGGATTTACTGCCAACATATCCAGGGATCTCATGGGTCGCTTCCCGAAGATTCACCGATGACGTATGACTCGAACATAATTAATCTGGGATTAATTAGAAGAGAGAGAAAATAATATATTCGATATATTAAACGAAATTAGATTTCGACGCGGAAATAAAATTAGATTTTAATTCGGGCAAACAAATTAATTTAGAATTAATTCACGAGTGACGTGAATAGTAATTTTCATTTAATTACGTCGCAATAGAAAGTTCGTTAATTCGGAATTAGCAAGCCCAAGCCCGGGATATGTATCCTATATTAATTTTCTCTCTCTTTTAATTAATCAAAGATTAATTATGTTCGAGTCATACATCATCGGTGAATCTTCGGGAAGCGACCCATGAGATCCCTGGATATGTTGGTAGTAAATCTGGTCATCGGAGTATCTGAATACGTGTGTACCTAGTACCACGTTCTTACAGATTTACAAGACATGGTTGGCTTCTAGCAAAGCATCATGCCTACCCAATTCTCCAGAAATATTCTTTTAAGGAATATGTAATCTATGTAAGGTGTAATATACGTAGTATTGCGTATTGCGATCCAGTATCGAATGTCACATGCTAGGCTTGGGGCTGGAATTATGCCTGCCCCGTACGAAGCATATATCAGATCTCTGGTAACTAGTCTCTATAATCGGATAATCATAACCTAGTAATATTATCCCGATGACTACAGTACTAGAGAGTACTAATTCTGTATTCTACGTGATCATCATCTCCATATGACTGGAGTGATACATCCATCTTGACATCACACCCAATACACTAAGATTCTCAGTATACCCAGAAGAGGCGAACACAGAACCTGTTAAAGCCCTGGATGACCAAAACCAAAGTATAATGATTGTCGCAAGTATTAGCGATGCAAATCTCAGGTTAAGACCAAATACACCTACCCTGATTCAGACTCCCATAGACACATAGTCATACTACCAATGGGATTCCGAGGGGTCTATCCAGAGCGAAGGTGTTTCTGTACCATCGATAAACACAACCTCCTATCACACTTGCATAAGTATCCAATACTTAAATATATGAGAATTATGTCGTTATGCTCCCACAACGCGCAAAAGTGAAATACTAGTCTATTCCGCATTATCGATGTCCAGTCTCGATAATACTACGACTAGGGATATTTAATGATTAAACCTTAGTGGATTAATATTGTCTCATATCTTATTAATCCGAAACTAATCATATGGACTTTTATCATTTATGTATCCCGGTAATCCATTTACAAATGATAAAAGAGCAATTTCCATTGTCACATAGTTAATTTGTACAACAACACCATGTTCTGCACAAATAGTGATGCTATGAGTCATAATTGTCCAACAATCTCCCACTTGGCCTATAGCCAATCACTCAAGTGTCCTACACTTGAACTATGTACGGGTCGCTCAAACTTCTGCTGAGAAACAGTTTTCGTCTGCGGATTTGCAAGGTTATCATTTGATGCGATTTATCCGATCATCACATCGCCACGATGTATGATCTGATGAAACCATTTGAAGTTCATACTTGGATCGTTGATGAGACCATTAATTCTTTAGCCTATGTTGTAGCCTAGCTCAGCTGCTAACAGAACTACTCCTAATCCAATTAGGATTATATATACATCCAAATTGCTTCGATTGCTATCTCAGCTGCAGCAATATTCCGCTTTTGTTGTTTATTCAGCAACAGTATCTTGCTTGGAAGATTTCCAGCTCACTGTTCCGTTATTCAAACTATATTGTACCCTTATTACGACTTATAGTCTTTTTTTTCGGTTTGGAAACTTGCAATGGTGAACCCAATCACTTCAAGTTCTCCTCCTCCATAGCTTAAGAAAGCATCCTTAGTTCATCTAAGATACTTAAGGAAATTGGCCTGATTGTGACTCTATATGCTCAAAGTGTTGGACAAAATGACCCATAGCGTCACTATTTGCACAGATCATTGTGTTGTTGAAGCAAATTAACTATGTGACAAGGAAATTGCACTCTCATCATTTGTGATTAGATCATCATAGATATATAAATGAAGAGAGGTCCCTATGATTAGTTCCTGGACTGAGAATGATATGAGACAGTATCAGTCCCCGAAGGTTTAATCATTAAATATCCCTAGCCGGAGTATTATCGAGACTGGACATCGATAATGCGGAATAGGCTAGTATTGCACTTGTGTGCATTGTGAGGGCACAACGTCATAGTTCTCATATATATAAGTATCGGATACTTATGCAAGTGCGATAGGAGGTCGTGTTTCACCGATGGTACGGGAAACAGCTTCGCTCTGGATAGACCCCTCGGAATCCCATTGGTATTATGACTATGTGTCTATGGGAGGCCGAAATCAAGGTAGGTGTGTATAGTCTTAACCTGAGACTTACATCGTTAATACTTGCGATAATCGGTAGACTTTTGTCTTGGTGGTACAGGGCTTTAACCGGTTCTGCGTACACCACTTTTGGGTTTATCAGAGAGTCGTAGTGTATTGGGTGTGATGTCAAGACGGAAGTATCACTCCAGTCATAGTGGAGATGATGTCACGCAGGATACGGTATTAGTGCTCTTAAGTGCTGGCCGGCCATCGGGATATTATGACAAGGTCATATATATTTCCGATTATAGAGACTAGTTACCAGACATCCGACATGTGCTTCGGACGGGGCAGACACTTATCCAGCCCCAGGCCTAGCACGTGACTATCTGATACTGGGCTGATATACGCAATACTACGGTATACTATGCTTGATACAGATCTATATATTCCTGTAAGAATATTTCTGGAGAATTGGGTAGGCATGGCGCTTCGCTAGAAGCCAACCTTGTCTTGTAAATCGGTATAACGTAGTACGAGGTACTTACGTGTTCGGATAGTCCGACGACCGTATTTGCTGCCAACATATCCGGAGATCTCATGGGTCGCTTCCCAAAGATTCACCGATGATGTATGACTCGCACTATGATTAATCTGGGATTAATTAGTAAAGAGAGAAGATTAATTTCTTGAGAGAGAAAATTAATCTGAGATTAATTACAGAGATATTTTATCTCGGATAAAGTATCGTTAAAGAGAGAGAACGATTAATTTGGAATTAATCGATAAATTAATATATTTGATATATTAAACGAAATTGGATTTCGACGCGGAATTAAAATTAGATTTTAATTCGGGCGAACGAATTAATTTAGAATTAATTCGTTAGCGACGTGAATAGTGATTTCGCTAGGCGTAATCATTTAATTACGACGCGACGGAAAATTCGTTAATTTGGAATTAGCGAACCCGAGCCCGGGATTATTTGTGAGCGCATTCATATTTCGAATTCGAGTGCGGCACGCAAGTCAAATCGAGTGTCAAATCGCAAGTCACATCAAGCGTCAAATCAAATGTCACTTTGAGTGATGTGACAAGTTGTCACTTGATTTGAGTGATTGATGTGGTAGTTGAAAAGCTTTAAATGCTCTTTTGCTTTTTGACTTTTGTTTTTGGTAAATGTAAATGCTTTTGTATTTGATTTTATTTTTGGAAAATAAAATAAATATATAAGTAAAAACCATTTACCTTTTCTCTCTCTATTCACTGTTTTGGGGAAACCCTTTTCCCTCTTCTTTCTCTCTTCCCTTCTCTCGGCTTTGAGCCAAATCTCTCCCAAAAATTCTGGTTAGACCGAATTTGAAGAAGAAGGAGAAATGCTAGCACACCTTGGGTTATATTATGGTGATAGGGAAACGAATTTATGAGCTTGGAATCGTTTTGGAAGCTTGAAGCTTGGAGCTTCAATGGTGTTCATCCATGGCCGAATTTTTCAGGTTCAAAGAGGAGCAAAAACGTGCAGCCCACTGCCTTGGGAGCTCATTGCCGTGACCTTGATGAGGAGGAAAAGACTTGTGCTTTTGATGCATCAAACCATTCAATGTGAGTATGAATTCCGCCTTATTCCTTTGATGTATTCATGCGAATTTTATGCTTGATTTGTTGATCTTGGGACCTAATATTAGAACTCAACAATGGTATCTTGAGCCTTGAACAAGCATAAAAAGTTAGGGTTAAAATTAGGTAAAACGAATTTGGGCATGTTTTGATGAAATTGTTTGTTATAGTATGCTTAAATGAGTTGGAATTAATGATTGATTAGATCAATTTGAAGAAATTGTGTTTGGAACAAATTTCCCCAATTTTTTGTGTAGGCCAAAGTTGACAAAATTGGGTAAACTCAATTTGAGCATAAATTGATTAAATTGTTTAGTATAGTATGCTTGAATGAGGTTGAATTGATGTTGTGCATGATCAATTTCATGAAATTGGATTGGATTCAATTTTCCCTAAATTTTGGGCATGACAAATTGGGTAAAATCAATTGAAGCATGATTTGATTAAATTGATTGATTAAGTATGCTTAAATGTTGTTGAATTAATGATTGATTGGATCAATTTGAAGAAATTATGTTTGGAACAAATTTCCCCAATTTTTTATGTTGGCATAAAGTGACAAATTGGGTAAAATTGATTTTGAGCATATTTTGTGAAATTGGATGAATGAGAATGCTTAAAGTATGTTTAATTTAAGATTGATTGGATCAATTTGTTGAAATTGTGTTTGGAACAAATTTCCCCAAATTGCTTATGTTGGCCGAAATTAAAGAACCCTAAATTTCTTGGTGATTTTGTTTGTTTGATCATTGGATGACTTAAAACAATTGGGTAATGTTGTTTTGAAGTTAAATTTGATTGAATTTTGATTTGGAACATTTTTCCCAAATTAAAGTGGCTTGGCCGAATTCAATTGAATTTGAAATTAATTGTGTTTTTTTTATTTTAATTCATTGGATGAATTGAATTGATTTGGGAAATGATGATTGTGGATTCGATTGGATTGAAACCGAATCGGATTTGAAAAACCCGTAATTGCCGAGAACAAAAGCATGTAAATTGGGTTTGATTTTAATAAATTGTGTTGGACACTATTTAATGTTAAAGTGCATGATTTAGTATGCTAATTGATGTTTTAGAAATATTAATTGGGTGGTTAATTGTGTATTACACTTAGGTTAATTAATTATGGAATTTAGAATTTTATAAGTTAATTAATTAGGCTTAATTTTTGGAAATTTGGCCTTTAAGGTTGTGATTGGGCTTTTGGGCTTTGTTGTACAAAGTTGAGTTTAGGCAAATTTGGTTGGATCCAATTGGGCCTAAAACCGCATCCATAAAGTCCAATTATGACTTAATGGACCTTAATTATTTAATTGGGCCTAATGGGCCAAAATTGATTTCTGGGCTTATGGGGTAACTCCCGGATTGGATTTTGGTTGTTCGGTTTGACTTGAGTTGACCAAAAGTCCACGCCTTATAGAAATTAATTAAAAGCCCATTGGACTTTAATTAAATAAACATTAGATGTTAATCGGGCTTTGAGACCCGTTGCGATTAAATTTGGACTTTAAGTCGTAAAGGTTCGTTAATAAAAGTGTAATATTTAATTTGGAATTAAATAGTGAATTAGAATTAAATGCGTATTAAATTGGATTTAATTATGTAGTTTAATTTAATTCAAGAATTCGTACTTTGAGTACTTATTCGCAAAACGAGTTTGACTCACGCAAAAATCAAATCGTTGTTTGAACATTGGATGATCACTAATTATTAGATTAATTAATTGGATTAGATTGATTGATAACATGCTTGTGTGAATACATGGTTGCGATGCATGAATAATGTATATCGGATGGATATTAGTCGGGTGGGATAATTTTGGAAATTGTAATAAATTTGATTTATTAATTGGACCTGCGTGTCCAGCCTTATCACCTCTATACTCTTTGTATTCTCTTCTCACCTATTCCCCTCAATGTAAATGAGGTTTCTTTAGAAGTGTAGTGTAACGGGTAGAAGTAAATACATGTGCTAGCTTTGGAGAGAGAAAATGAGAGATTTGATCTAGAATCAATGTAAAGTATCCATCCGCATATCATTATTATTTTATTTCATATGCGCTTTATTATGTGTTTAGAATGCATGTTTAAGGGTGTATGATGATGAGACCTTAATAAAGATAATAAATTGGTAGCCAATTTGCACGCGAAAAACCCTCGCTCAATATCAAGTGTTTTTCCTTCCATTGAGTGATTCTCACTCAAGATCCGAGATTGGCATTGGGTTGTTGGCCAAAGTCAAGCCCTTTGTCCGTCGAAGATGTGTTTGAATCACGAGAGTTTTGTTCCATATCGGTGTCTTGTCCAAGTTGTGGTTTGTTGGCCAAAGTCAAGAACACTTCTTGTCCATCGACATTGATTACGAAGCTTTCCATGGTCAATGGGTCACACTTGACTGGGATCACTAGGTTTGTTGTGCCAAAGCCAATGCTTAGTTGATTCAGAGGAAAAAGGTTAGGTAATACATTGGATGTATTGGCATATATAAGATATATGTTTAGGATTTGGATATCCGCCTACTGGATCTAGGAATTGAATGGGATCCAATTGATCTTCGAGATCTACCTAGTTAATTATCATACAATTTGTTGGCCAAATTCAAGATTGTGTGATATTTAACGGGATCCTAGCCCACTAGGAAACACGGTTTCCCGAGTACTCGACAGAGGGTTAGAGGCTCGCCGAAAAATAGTGGGAGGCAAGAATTGAATTTGCAATACTCGTTCAATTACTCGCCATACGCGCTCATTCAAATTATTTCGTCGTTAGATTAAATGTTAGTTGGACTAATATTTAAATTGTTGTTTTTATAAACAGTTGGACTGTATTATATTTGATTATATATAATTGGATTATATTAATCAATATATTTGAATTAATTAATTTCAGTTTACAGTTGATTTTATAGTTGGACTATAGTAATCAATGTAATTGAGGTTAATTAATTTAGATTATATTTGATTATATAGTTGGACTATTATAATCATTATAATAAATAGTACCACAAATCGTTGATTATATAGTTGGACTATTAGAATCAAGATATAAAATGAAAGATTAATGTTTAAGACATAATCCTGGGCGAAAATGTATTTAAACGGTTTTATTTTTCAAATTGGGAATTAATTTCAGGATGGTCCTGGAAAAATAATAACTTATTTTATTTGATAAAATAACGTATTATGCCTAAGCCTGGAGTTAAGCAAATAGTAGAGCATAATCTTTGGAAGATCATGTAATGATAACTTAAGTGCTTAATCCATTATGTTTGTCATAATTATGTTCACAGCAAGTATTAAATTGGATTTTAGATACTTAGTGTGGTACATAAAATGTATATATTGATGTTCAGAATCTATTTTGAACAGGATACTGACTTCAATTGAGATTTATCTGTGAATTGAAAACGGGACGAAAGTCGTTGTTTTAACCGTAGATATCTGAATTTAGGAACTACCTTCGGGTTAGTACTTAAATTTAGAAACTGTTAAAATGTAGCTAGTTTGACAAGAAACATTATCTATATATCGCGTATAACCCGCTGCGGGTGTACCTTTATATTCTAGAACACTAAAGTGTTTCATTATATAAAGATGATATTGAGATAAACACATTAGTTGTGAATAACAGAATTTATATTTTGAATATAAATGATATCTCAATTATATAACATGACAAATAAATAGCTCAAATTGATTTGATCAGTTAAGAAACTTAATTGTGGCATAGTTGTTAGGGACACTACTAAACAAGAATCGTATATCCGCACTTTTGAAGAGCGGGTACTAGGACTGATTTGATTCCATTCAAATAAAGTCTACGAATCTAGTCTATTTGGGCAAAGTGCCAACTGTTTAATTAAAACAACCATTAAATATTAGTCCAACTAATTATTTTTAAATAATGACAAAAAATTGAAATGAGCGCGTATTGGCAAGTATCTAAACGAAATTGCAAATTTAATACTTGCCTCCCACTATTTTTCGGCGAGCCTCTAACCATTTGTTGAGTACTCGGGAAACCTAGTTTCCTAGTGGGCTAGGATCGCGTTAAATAACACACAACCTTGACTTTGGCCAACAAGCTGTATGATATTTAACTAGGTAGATCTCTAAGATCAATTAGATCTCATCCAATTCCTAGATCCAGTAGGTGGACATCTAAGTCCGAAACATATATCCAATATATGCCAATATATCCAATGTATTCCCTAACTTTTTTCCTCTGAATCAACTAAGTCTTGGTTTTGGCACAACAAGCTTAATGATTCCAGTTAAGCGGGACCCATTGACTTTGGAAAGCTTCGTAATCGATGTCGATGGACAAGAAGTGATCTTGACTTTGGCCAACAAATCACAACTTGGACAAGACATGTGATATGGAACAAAGCCTTCATGATTCAAACACATCTGCGATGGACAAAGGTCTTGACTTTGGCCAACAAACCAGTGCCAATCTTGGATCTTGAGAATGAATCACTCAATGGAAGGAAAACGCTTACTATTTGTTAAGGGTTTTTCGCGTAATTGGCAACCAATTAATTATCTTTGATTAGGTCTCATCATACACCCTTAAACATGCATTCTAAAAGCATAATAAGGCGCGATAAATAAATTAAGAATGATATGCGGATGGATATTTAAAACATTTTGTTCCTAGAACAAATATCTACATTTCCTCTCTCCTGCTAGCACTATTCTTACTTCTACCCAATTACATAACACTTCTAAAGAAACCTCATTTACATTGAGGGGAATAGGTGAGAAGAGAAATACAAAGAGTCAAGAGGTAATAGGCTGGACACGCATGTCCAATTTAATATAATTCTAAATTTATTACAACAATTTCCAAAATTACACTCACCCATCTAACATCCATCTGATATACATTATTCATACATCACATCCATGTATTCACACAAAACATGTTATCAATCAATCTAATCCAATTAATTAATCTTTGATTAATGATCATCCAATGTTCAAACAACGATTTGATTTGCGCGAGTCCAACTCGTTTAAGAATAAGTACTCAAAGTACGAATTCTTGAATTATATCAAACTACAATATTAAATCCAATTTAATCTGTATTCAATACTAATTCTTTATTTAATTCCAAATTAAATAATTACACTTTAAATGTGCCTTTTAGACTCGAATTCCAAATCCAATCTTAACGGGTCTCAAAGGCCCAATTAGTATCCAATATTATTCAATTAAAGTCCAATGGGCTTTCAATTAATTTATTAAGGCATGGACTTTGGCAACCAAAGCCCAATAAGGAATCATCATTTTCCACAAAATTAATTTTGGCCCATTAGGCCCAATTAAATTATAAAGGCCCAATTATCAAATTTGGACTTTATGGAAATGGTTTTTGGCCCAATTGGATCCAACCAATTATCCTAAACGAAACTTGTCCCATTAAGCCCAAATACAGCATTAATAGCCCAATTCCAAATTAAGCCTTATTAATTAAATTCCAATATTCCTAATATCACAATTCAATTAACTAAAGTGTATAGCCATAATTAATTATTCAAATTAACATTTCCAAAATACGAATTTACATGCTTTATTATTATCAATTCATGTCCAATATAATTGAAACAAAATCAATTCATTTCCATGCTTTGATGGTCACGGCAATGGTGGATTTTTCTTAATTAATTTTGATTTCAATTCAATTAAATCACAAATCAATTTATCCATCATTTTAAACACATCCAATAGTCCAAAATCAAAATCACCATGACCTAGGGATCTATACCATATTCGGCCAAGCCTAATATTTTGGGGAAAATTAATCCATTAATTGTTCTTCAAATTGATCATGCACAACTTAAAGTTAACATATTATAAGCATGCTCAAACAAACAATTTGAACAAATCATGCTCAAATCACAAAATCCCAAATTAAAGTTTAAGAACCTTAAATTCAATTTCATGCTTAATTATGGCTCTGATACCATTGTTGGGTTTTCTAGGTCAAGACAAGATCAATTAAGCATATGAAATGTGTGAATACGCAGAGAAGATAGTGGAAAATACTTACAATGCTCGGTTGGATATTGAAGAGAAGTTCAAAACTTTGCCTCCATGGAAGTTGCTCCAAGATTCTCCTTTGATGTATTTTGATCTTCCAAGCATCTCCTTGAATTCCAAACTCATGGATATGTTTCCCTAACACCTTTGTAAGACTCCTTGTGTGTACTAGCACCTTAGATTTTGAAGCAAAATCAAGAAGCCATGAGCCCTAAGCTCACGGCATTAGAGAGAAAAATTGGAGAAGGCCATTCGGCCTTGGTGAGAAAGAGAATGAATCTTGTGTGTATTGTTTTTCAAAATTGAAAGTCATATACAAAAATAATAATAATAATGGTAAATATCATTCAATCTGTCACACTTGTGTGTTGCATAAGCAACCATCAAAATCCCACCTACTTCTATCAACCAAAAGTTGATAAAGTTGACTAGGTGATGTGACAAGTGTAGGCCCCACTTTAATTCAGAATCTGAGTGGGCCCGCATACACATCTCTGGCTTGGGTTCGCTAATTCTGAATTAACAAACTTTCCGTTGCGACGTAATTAAATCAAATTTAATTAAATAATTATGCATAGCAAAATTACTATGCACGTCGCTCGCGAATTAATTCTAAATTAATTCGTTTGCCCGAATTAAAAACTAATTTAATTATGCGTTGAAATCTAATTTCGTTTAATATATCGAATATATTATTTTATCGATTAATTCCAAATTAATCGTTCTCTCTCTTCAAATAGTATTTTATCCCAGATAAAATTTCTCTGTAATTAATCATAGATTAATTTTCTCTCTCTTCTAATTAATCCCAGATTAATTATGTTTGAGTCATACATCATCGGTGAATCTTCGGGAAGCGACCCATGAGATCCCTGGATATGTTGGCAGTAAATATGGTCATCGGAGTATCCGAATACGTGCGTACCTAGTACCACGTTCTTACCGATTTACAAGACATGGTTGGCTTCTAGCAAAGCATCATGCCTACCCAATTCTCCAGAAATATTCTTTAAGGAATATGTAATCTATGTCAGGCGTAGTATACGTAGTATTGCGTATTGCGATCCAGTATCGAATGTCACATGCTAGGACTAGGGCTAGAATTGTGTCTGCCCCGTACGAAGCATATATCGGATCTCTGGTAACTAGTCTCTATAATCGGATAATCATGACCTAGTCATATTATCCCGATGACTGCAGTACTAGAGAGTACTAGTTCCGTATCCTGCGTGATCATCATCTCCATATGATTGGAGTGATACTTCCATCTTGACATCACACCCAATACACTACGATTCTCAGTTTACCCAGAAGAGGCGTACACAGAACCTATTAAAGCCTTGGACGACCAAAACCAAAGTATACTGATTGTCGCTAGTATTAGAGATGCAAGTCTCAGGTTAAGACCAAATACACCTACCCTGATTCGGACTCCCATAGACACATAGTCATACTACCAATGGGATTCCGAGGGGTATATCCAAAGCGAAGGTGTTTCCGTACCATCGATAAACACAACCTCCTATCACACTTGCATAAGTATCCAATACTTAAATATACGAGAACTATGCCGTTATGCTCCCACAACGCGCACAAGTGTAATACTAGTCTATTCCGCATTATCGACGTCCACTCTCGATAATACTACGACTAGGGATATTTAATGATTAAACCTTAGTGGATTAATACTGTCTCATATCTTATTAATCTGTAACTAATCATATGGACTTTTATCATTTATATATCCCGGTAATCCAATTACAAATGATAAAAGAGCAATTTCCTTTGTCACATAGTTAATTTGTACAACAACACCATGTTCTGTATAGATAGTGATGCTATGGGTCATAATTGTCCAACACTGAAAACATTTGTTTCACAAATATAACTTAAATCATGAATTTTTATGTAATAATTGTAATAAAAATGAGCTATCGCCCTAAAGCATAAAAAGTAAGTCTGTTGTAACAATAACAAAATGAAAATCGATATTAAAAAAGTAGTTGTCCACTCACTGGTTGGAATCTTGGGAGCTATACCACTTCGTCGAAAGAAATTACGACTCCATCAATGGTCTATTAGTTATAACTTGATTAGACTAAAAATCACGAGATAAATATCGGAACTAGGCTAAACTTCTATATTCAAGTACGTAATATCATCACTTGGTATAACATACTCATAATAAGATATAATGTATGTATGTGAATCGCTATGTGACCCTAAGAGTAGTCTCTAACACACTCGGGTGAAGCTGGACTTTTAAAAACTGGTTCTTGGGAAATTTATTGGCTATGCGTCATGACGCAGGCATTGCACGTCGCGGCGCGCGTCTTCCAAAGGCATGCTCAAAATTTTATATTACACATCGCGACGCAGGATCCTTGCTCGTCATGACGCGCAGTGAACCAGAACCGTATCTGGGAAATTCCCAGATCGCATCACGACGTTGAGTGTTCTGCGTCGTGACGCAAGGCCAAAATTTGGTCCAATATTCATCCTTTCAATCTCATTTTGCTCAACACTGTCCCCCCAAACAATCCACATAAGTAATATCCTCAATCTATATCATATAACATCCTCAAAATCATCCTCAAATACTCCTTAATCTCATTGTTCTTATATTTCATTAAAATTTTAAGTTTTTTTTCTCAAAATCACAAAATGAACACTTAATCCTACCATAAATTTCTCTTCATATAAATTACCAATATGCAGTCCTTATTATACCAATGATCCAATCATAACATCAAACTCATAAAATTTCATAACTTAACATTTGGGTCAAGATTCTTTACCTTATTTTCCTTGATTTCCTTCATCCTCTAAGTCCCCAATTGTTGCCAATCATCTTCTTAGCTCTTGGAGATTGGTAATTGCTTCACTCATTTACTTCTTCTTCTTTCTTCTTTCTACTTTCTACTTTCTTTTTCTTTCTCTCCAACGTGTGCTACTTTCTTTTTTTCTTTCAAATTTTTTTTGGTTTTGCAAATAGTATCCTTACTTATATAGTGGGGACCCATTTGACAAATTTGTAGGTCTTGTCCTCAGATTTCCGACGATATAAAATTCATTAATATTGGAGTTTGTATGGGAAAGTTATGGCCCAAACATCGTAGGTTTTCCGGAATGAAACATCGTACAATTCTGTATCGGAACTTCGAGGAATATCGATTGTCTCCTAAGTTCACTTCATGAGTGCATATGTGTTCAACATATTTAAATTATGAATATTCATCCTATAATTAAACAGTAGTCGAGATTATTGGTCGAAAGGGTTACTGGTCGTTACACATTGTGACAGCTTTGACACGTTCAGAGGAGATGTATCAAGGCTTCCCTTGTCAATGAAAAACTCAAGCTACCGATGTAGTCCTGACAGCTTTGGCACGTTCAGGATTTCCACTTTCACTTGAATTTGTCTCTTATCATATAATTTCTACCGGCGTAAATCAATTACCATCAGCCATAACTGCACGGCTTTGGCACGATACAACTATAACATCATGAAATCATTTACATCCGTATTGACAAGGCGGACCAAGAAATAAGTATTCATATTACTAGTTACTTTATAACCTTATTAAGCGGGGATATTACTAAAGATATTTTTTCTCTACATAAAATACAAAATTTAATCTACATAAATTTTCAACAGTTTAATTCTACCTGGGAAAATATAACATAACTTAACCATTAAATCTCCGTTTTATTTTCCGTTAGAGTAGAACAGAAAAATCAAGAAACATCTAAATTACATGCATGTGAAAACATCAAAATTGGATTATTTATCATATATCAAGCATGACAAATATAATGGATGAAGGACAGACCTCCTCTCATACCAATTTGTTGGGGTTTTAGTGCAGGCGCGGCAGAAGCGTTGTTCGGGCAAAATCGTAACTTTGAAAATTTTTAAACTTACCAAATAAATTATTCAATATACAATATGAATAATTCTTTCATATTTCACCTAAACATATTTATTTGATGTCAAATAACGATATAAATAAGTTAGAAACACTGCGAAACTTTTACGAAAAATATTTTTCTGCAAAATAGTATAAAACGTGTTTTTGTCCGAATCGACCAACCAATACACACGGGGGCTGCCCAAGTCAGTCCCAATAATACTTGGGCAGTTCTTAGGCTGCCTAAACAGTGACCAATTCACTGTTTGGACAGCGGACACTCGGTAAGCCCAAAACTCACCCGGTAACGCCTTTTTTCACTATTTTCGCATATTCCAAAACTGAAATAATTTTCAGCAATTGTTCTAATACCCAAAACACAATACATTTATAAAACATACTTTTCATCACCAAAATCACAGAAATTCCAGATCTGATTTGGTAATCAAAATTATCATTTTTCATGCTTTAAATCCAATTTTTTTAATATTATTCATATTAATACTAACACTAACACTAACCAAAGTCACCACAAATGAAGAACTCAAGAACAATTCTAGGAGTTAGAAGAGTGGTCATAACACTCTAGAATGATAACAAGTCATGAAATGAAAAAATTGAACTAATATTACACTAATATTATTCGATCAAACTTCACACATACATATAGCCTCCAAATACATCCTCCAAATCAAAAAAACCCCAAAATCTAAGAAAGAAAGAAACCCTAGAACTATTCTAGATGCTCAAGAATAAGAAACAAGTTTTCTAAGTTTAATATTATTGAAGATTACCTTAAAATCTCCTAATTTCCTTAAACTTTCTTCTTGAATTCTTCACTTTATCTCTTGTTTCTTTAAGAAAATTTTGGGAGCTTTTATTCTTGGAGAGATTCAGCCAAGGCTCAAAACTTAAATGAGAAAAAAAAATTTATCACTTTAGAAATAAGCTATAACCGACTTTGGGGGGCATTTTGGTCATTTGGATAATTTAATTTAATCTAATTAAATAATAATAAGCATTAAGTTAATAAATCCATTTTGTAAACTTTAAGCTTAAAAGAATCATGGCACTTGTAACCAATTGTAACATCCCCAAATTCGGGAGATGTTACCGGTAGGGGATAGACCGTACTAACCCAATAGCCTCTGACTCTCTGACAACTGCTAACCTCATTCTATATACAATCTCATGCAAGGGACCAAAGCCCAACTTACCAAAATAAAAAATAAAAACTCACTACTCATTATTATACTCTTAAAAAAAATTCAATCTATAACTTTGTTGAGAATACTTATACTCATAACAATGACTGATACAAGCTATTAACTATTGCATGACTTTACTATACTCTTGACTGACTCGAACTGGTGGGCTCCAACCCCAGTGACTGTATCAGTATCTGTCTTCCTGAGCTCGTCCTCCGAGGACACCTGTAAAATAAGGAAACTGAGAGTGGGGGGTTAGATCATTGTACGATCTAAGTGAGTGGACGAAAAACTGAAATACTGATATAATTTCATTTGGTTCTAAAACTAAATTTTCAAAAATAACTTATATGAAAACTCTTTTTCTGAAAACTTTGCTTGAAATCTCTTTTATAAAACTTCACTTCCTGAAATCTGCTTTCTAAAACCGCTTCTAAAATCTGCTTTTTGAAAACTATTTTCTGGAAATCTGGTATTTGGAAACTTTTTTTTTTTTTTTTCTGAAAATCTGATATATGAAAACTGATTTCTATCTGAAAAACTTGACGTATGGGGGCGTTACGTATCGCCGTCCCCATATACGCCTAACTAGAGCCAGGAATGCAAAACCATGACTTTGAGGCGTTACGTATCGCCGTCCCCCAAAGCACGCCACTTCTGTCCCTGAAACGGGTGATCTTGGGGCGTTACATATCGCCATCCCCCAAGCCCCCGAACTAGAACTGGGGGTGCAGATCTATGCTACCCTCCAAGCTCTGAAACTAGGATCTAGGGGTATCTGTCATCCCTAATCCTGAACTAGGATCTGGGGCCGTTACGTATCGCTGTCCCCCCGGTCATCTACATGTGCACATGTTCTCTGTCTGTCAATTTTGTAACTGAATGAAGTTACATACTGAGGTGGGTTTTTCCCCCATGCCTCGAAAATATAAAACTCAGGTTTGAAAATATTTCTTTTCTAATAATTTATTAAAACAAGTAAAACACAATATAAACTGATTGATGAGATTGGCTAACGCCCTAAAAATAAGAAAATAAGTATGTTCATATAAAATAATAAACTAAAATCCAATTTTAAGAGAAAATGTCCACTCACTGTTTTTGAAATTTGGCTGGCACTGAATCCCCTCATTGAAGAAGATTTTGGTTCATGTGTATAATCTACGATCGGAAACTTGATTAGTATGTTCGTAGTGAAAGGAGCTTCGAAACTTAGTTAAGCTTATTAATACATTGATATGTTTTATCTACAAGGCTTATATGTTTGTGTCTTGACGTAAAGTACGTATACGAACTCATTCGAGACCTATAAGGCGGCCTCCAAAATATACGGGTGGAACTGGGATGATTTAGAATCGATTAGGGAATAATTTATGCCACGCGTCGTGAAGCGCGACATCCAGAGGCATGCAATAATTTTTCTCTTGCGCGTCGTGACACAAAGCTCTTCAACGTCGCGACGCGATCTAGTTTTCCAGGATTCTATTTTGTGTCTCCAAGTTCATTCAATGCACAAAACATCAAATTACACTTCATACTAACACTTTTATACTAAAACCAATACATAATACCTGATATTACACTCAACTTCACATACATTAAACCATCAACTCATCAATAATCAAATTTTAATCTATCTCACACACTTCACAAAGTTCTACCCAAAACTCCAAAAGTTGGGATTTATCAACATTCCTATTGTCTTAATGCCAAAAATCATAATATCATCATCACAACCAAGCTCTCAACATAATACAAGTATTAACTCATCAAAACTTTAAATTTCACAATTTGGGTCATGGATTTCTTACCTCTTTCTTTTGATTCTTCAAGCATTCCAAGGAGGCCAATGCTCTTCCTTACTTCATCTTCTTCATTTTTCTCTCTTTTCTCTCTTCTCTTTTTTTTTTCTCTTCTTCCTTCTTTTCTTTTTCTTCTTCTCTCCTTCACCTACGTTTCTTGCTTCCTATTTTCTCATTTTTGGGGATTCATGAATAGTGTTTCATTTATATACTTGACAATTAAAAAAAAAATAAAAATATAGAATTTCAAGAAACTTTCAGATTTTACTAGAATGCCCTCGAGTACTATTCATATGAAATTTTTATCTGTATTTGTAGCCCATTTTTGTTTGTGTTTGGAAAAACATTCGACGTAAAGGTTGTAGGTCTCGATCTCAACTTTTCGATGATATAAAATTCATAATCGGAGTTAGTATGAGAAAGCTACGGCCCAAATACTATTGGCCGTTCGGAGTGGTACATTGTAACATCTAATATCGGATTCTCGAAGAATCTACCGACAGTCATCTCATGAGAGCAAATGTTTCCAAACATTGTTTAAATTTCATCACACTCATCTTACAGTGAAATAGTAGTTAAAATCTCCGGTCATTACAATAATAATAATCAAACATATTACATAACAATTATGTAATATTGATATAATTGAATTATCTATATATTTACATTTAAACACCTAAATAATTAATTAATGTGATTATTATTATATATGTATTTTATTTACATTAAATAACAAATACATATATTAATGGCATGTGTTAAAGTCTCATTTGACAATTAATTAATATGTATCAAATCAAATCTTGTATCAAATACATATACATATTAATTATTAATTGACCAAAATCCCCTAATGCATGTATTTTCATTTAACCGTTTAAACGATTCGAATTAACTCATTTAATCCGATGAAGTATTATAAATAATCTGTATTATTCATAACACGTTGCCCAAGTGCTCAACGAGTACACTTCATATTGTGGGACTCTCTAAGTTTAGGTTTATCCGTCACGGAATCAAATTTCATGTCCATAATTCACCCACTCGTAAATTATGATGACCACGAATAATCTCGCTAAACTATGCAAGTCGAGGTCATTGCATACGTATAATCCCTCCGTCACAGGATATCAATATTATACCGGGGATATAGATAAGAACGTCAAATTCCAAAGGTATAATATAGTCAATTTTCAATTTATGATCTCTAAATAACACTCAAAACTCGCTTCGGAAGTATACCACGGCCTAGATCGCAAACATGTTCAAGATACCTATGCTATGTACACAGGACTGACGGATTCTATCTAATACTCACAGGATATTATGAGCAACAGTCCACACACAACGAACAAATGGATATCTGATCTAAATAGTGTTGGAGTTCTACGGTCCCGATGATCGAATAATAAAGCATAAAACACATGTGAATACAATCAAGGAAGTTGCGGAATACTTACTTCGAGCGGTTGAACGACGCGAGAGAAAACAAAATTATTTTTCTGCCCTTTGAGAAGCTCGGCAGTGGGCTGTGATGATGTCTCCAAATTCGGCCATGGAAGGGTGTATCGAGCTCCAAGCTTTTGTGTTGTGATTCCATGCTCATGAAATGAGTTCCCTATCACCTTTGTATGGCTCCTATTGGTGCTAGCACTCAAGAAATTTTCCACAAATTTCCTTAGCTTCTCCTTTAGCTCTCGATCAAACCAGAAAAACAGAAAGAAGAACAGCCCAAATGGGCGTGAGAGAGAGATGAAGTTTTGGCTCCAAACCGTGTGTCAAGAGAGAGAGAGATGGAAGTGTTATTAGATAATTGTTTTCCAAAAACAATTAAACATATACCAATTATTTGATTTTCAAAAATTCAAACAAGTACAAGCTTTAAAAGCTTATCCATCTACCACCATCAATCAATCAAGTGACAACTTGTCACATCACTCAAAGTGACATGTGATTTGACGCTTGATGTGACTAATGATTTGACGTTTGATATGACTTGCGTGCCGCACTCAAATTCGAAATGCGAATGCGCTCCCAAACATTCCCGGGCTCGGGTTCACTAAGTCTAAATTAAAGAATTTTCCGTTGCGACGTAATAAATGATTATGCCTAGCGAAATCACTATTCACGTCGCTTACGAATTAATTCTAAATTAACTCATTCTCCCGAATTAAAATATAATTTCAATTCCGCGTAAAAATCCAATTTCGTATAATATATCAAATATATTATTTTAATCGATTAATTCTAAATTAATCGTTATCTCTCTTTTAATAATATTTTATCCCAGATAAAATATCTCCGCAATTAATCCCAGATTAATTCTCTCTCTCGTCAAATTAATCCCAGATTAATAAAGTGCGAGTCATACGTCATCGGTGAATCTTAGGGAAACGACCCATGAGATCCCCGGATATGTTGGCAGTAAATACGGTCGTCGGACTATCCGAACACCTAAGTACCTAGTACTACGCTTTTACCGATTTACAAGACAAGGTTGGCTTCTAGCAAAGCGCCATGCCTACCCAATTCTCCAGAAACATGCTTACAGGAATAAGAGATCTATATCAGGCATAGTATACGTAGTATTACGTATTTCAATCCAGTATCAGATGATCACATGCAAGGCCTCGGGCTGGTACAGTGTCTGCCCCATACGAAGCATATATCGGATCACTAGCAACTAGTCTCTTTATTATCAGATAATCATGACCAAGTAATATTATCCCGATGGTTGCAACCCTTTAGAGAACCAGTTCTGTATCCCTGCGCGATCATCAACTCTATATGACTGGAGTGATACTTCTGTCTTGACATCACACCCAACACACTACGATTCTCAATATACTCAGCAGAGGCGTACACATAACCCGTTAAAGCCCTGGATGACTAAAACCAAAGTATATTGATTGTCGCAAGTATTAGCGGTGCAAGTCTCAGGTTAAGACCAAATACACCTATCCTGATTTCGGACTTCCATAGACACATAGTCATACTACCAATGGAATTCTGAGGGGATCTTTGCAGAGCGAAGCTGTTTCCCGTACCATCGGTAAAACACAACCTCCTATTACACTTGCATGAGTATCCTATACCCAAATATATGAGAACTATGCTGTTATGCCCTCACAACGCGTACAAGTGTAATACTAGTCTTTTACGCATTATCGATGTCCAATCTCGATAATACTCTGACTAGGGATATTTAATGATTTATCCTTCGTGGACTGATACTCTCTCATATCATTCTCAATCCAGGAATAAATCATAAGGACCTCCTATCATTTATACATCTTGGTGATCTAATCACAAATGATAAGAGAGCAATCTCCTTTGTCATATAGTTAATTTGTACAACAACACCATGATCTGTACAAATAGTGACGCTGTGGGTCATAATTGTCCAAAAATCTCCCACTTGGCCTATAGCCAGTCACTCGAGTGTCCTACACCCGAACGATGTACGGTTGGCTCAAACTGCTGAGAAAGTCTTTTGTCAGCGGATTTGCATGATTATCATATGATGTGATTTATTCGATCATCACATCGCCACGATGTATGATCCAAACGAATCAGATGAATATCGAAGTATATATCTGGATCGTTGATGAGACCATTAATTCTTTAGCAAGTGATGTAGCCTAGCTCAGCGGCTAATAGAACTATATCTAATCTAATTAGATTTATTATCGACCCAAATGGCTTCTATTGCTGCCTCAGCTGCAGCAATAACCCGCATTTGTTATTTATTCGGTAACATTATCTTGCTTGGAAGATTTCCAGCTCACTGTTCCGTTATTCAAACAGTATAGTACGTTATTCGACTTATAGTCGTTATTATCGGTTAGGAAACTTGCTACAGTGATTCCAGTCACTTCAAGTTCTCCATCTCCAGAAATTAAGACAGCATCCTTAGATCTCTAAGATACTAACGGATGTTCTTAACATCAATCCAGTGACCATCACTAGGATTGGCCTGATTGTGAATCCATATGCTCAAAGCGTATGAGACATCATGTCTCATACATTTTTCAATGTACGATTTCTCGGAGAGTTTTCTCGAAAGCCAAGCTTTCGCCGATTGTTTTATAGGAATATCATTTCCAAGAAATGACATATATTATCATTATTTTATAGGACAACCACTGTCAGTGCGCTCCCACTAACCTCCTTATATACACAAGAATCATTTCGTTTTGAATTAAATCATAAACTATTATGATTACATCAAAACAAAAATTCCAAGAACCTAATGCTTGCTTCAATCCAAACATGGATCGAATAACCTGCAAACCTTGTTTGCTAGTTTGTGTACGACAAAACCTGACAGGATGTTGTAAACATCCTCCAAAAGGTTTCCTTTTCAGGAAAGCGGTTTTGGCATTTAGCTGCCATATTTCATAAATGAAACATGCAGCAATAACAAGTATTATCCAAATGGATTTACCGTGGTACCAGTTAAAAGATTTTGTTGTAATCAACACAATATTGATAACGATACCTTTTCGCTACAAGCCTAGCTTAGTGCGTTGGTATGTTGCCATCCATGTATGTCTTCCTTGAAGACTTATATAGTACCAATAGGCACAATGCCTTATGGTACTTCAACTAGTATCTAAACTTGGTTGATATACATGTGATCCATTTCGGATTCATGGCACTTTGCCATAATAGGGAGTCGATACCTTGTATCACTTCCTTATACGTAGTCAGTTGGTATACCTCAATAAGATTGACATCTTTATGAGGTGAGATCAGAAACCCATACCCCAGGTTATTTTCTGACTCTCTCCGACTTACGTGGTTCTTGTGTATTCGAAGATTACTGGTATAGTTTCATCCTTGATGAACTATTAGTGTTCCATTAGGAATCGGTGCCTTGAATAGTATTACTCCGATTTTCATCGAGTTTTATTATCCTCCCACTTACCACTGCATATAGGTATTCCTCTTAGGAAAACCGCATGGTGAGCAACAATTACATTGTTCTCATGTGAGTTGTCTAAGTACTATACTTATGGTTTCCCTAGGATAACCTACAATTGGCACTTATCCAATTTGGGTTCTAGTTTGGTATCATCCAAACATATGCCTAGCATACCCAAATCTTCAGGTATGAGAAAAATTGGTTTCATTTCCTGTTCATATCTAATATGAAGTTTGTCTAACAGATTTTTATGGAACCTTATTCAAAATAAGTTCTTGCACTGTTAATGCGTATCCGTTGAAGGAAATGGTAGCTCAGAACGACTCATGATTAACCTTATCATGTTTAACAAAATTCGGTTACTCAGTTCGGACACAGCGTCAAATTGACGTGTTCCAGGAGGAGTCCTCATTGAAAGAATACTATACTCTTTCAAGTATATTAGAAACTTATTGCTTAAGTATCTTTATCATGGTCTAACCGTGACGGTCAATACTTTAGCCGATATGTATATCTATTTCGTGTCGAAACTATAAAAGTTTCCGATTTGTGTTTCAAAAGTAACAAATAACCACAACGCGATGCCACATCCGTAAAGGTCACGAAATATTCATTTCCACCTCTAGCCTACCTAGACATGGGCCCACTTGCTTCACTATGAATTAGGGCTAACAGATCGGTGGCATTTACACTTTTACCAAGTAAATAGTGTTATAGGCACTTTGCCTAATAAACTAGATTCGTAGACTTTATTTGATTGGAATCAAATTTGTCTTAGTACCCACTCTTCGAAAGTGTGGATATACGATTCTTGTTTAATTATGTCCCAGACAGCAATACCACAATTAAGCTTCATCTGATCAAATCAGTTTGAGCTATTTGTTTGTCATGTAATATGTTTGAGATTTATTTATATTCAAAATATAAATTCTGTTATTCACATCTAATATGTTTATCTAAATATCATCTTTATATAATAAAACACTTTAGTGTTCTAGAATATAAAGGTACACCCACAGTGGGTTATACACTGATGTTGAGATAATGTCTCTAGTCAAACTAGTTACATTATAACAGTTTCCTAATTTAAGTACAAACCCAAAAGGTAGTTCCTAAACTTAGGTATCTACGGTTAAAACAGCGACTTTCGTCCCGTTTCTGATTCACAGATTAATCTCATATGAAGTCAGTATCCTACTAATAGAAGATTCTGCACACCAGAACATATTTACGTACCACTTCCAGTATCTAAAATCCAATTTTAATACTAGTAGTGAACATGTTTATGACAAACATATTTGAAGTCAGAGCCTTGCTCATTCTTCAATTCCTTCATGTCTGCTTTGTCCAAATGGTAGTCACGCTTCCGCGATCCCGTTTGCCACAATTTAGGCAGACATTTTGGAATATGTCATTTATCTTCCCAGAAGATTATAATGATTTTGCCTTTACCCTTTTTCCACATTCCAGAAGCCTTTGGCCAAGCCTCGGGTTTCTAGAATATCGAAGTAAGGTGCGCCTTGCGCTACTTGCCTAATTGCAAAGTTTGACTTTGTCTCCTTGAGAATAGCCATTAACTCTCCAAGAGTTTATTATTGCAAATTTTTATACTTCTAAAATCTAAGTATAGATTTATGAAGATCTTTCAATTTCATTATCATACTTTAAGGATCTAACCCTTAGTTCTGACAAAGAAATTAAGGAGACTACTGCGACAAGCTTAATGGATTAAGCACTAAAGTTATCATCACATGAATCTTCCAAAGATTATACTATACTATTTGCTTAACTTCGGGCTTAGGCCTAATATGTTATTTTATCAAATAAAGTAACTTATTAGTTTCCAGGACCATCCTGAATTTATTCCCAATTTGAAAATTAAACCATTTAAATACATTTTCCTTAGGATTATGTTTTAAATTTCAATCTTTCAATTTTATCTTGATTCTAATAGTCCAACTATTTAATCAATGGTTTCAGTACTATTAATTATAATGATTACTATAGTCCAACTATTTAATCAACTATAATTAATTAAATCAAATGTATTGATTATTATAATCCAATTATATAATCAAATATAAATGAATAGTTTGAATACAATCCAACTGTTAATTAAAACAACGTTTTAAATATTAGTCCAACTAACATTTATTATATTGACGAATGATATTTGATTGAGCGCGTATGGCAAGTAATTAAACGAATATTGCAAATTTAATTCTTGCCTCCCACTATTTTTCGGCGAGCCTCTAACCCTCTGTCGAGTACTCGGGAAACCGTGTTTCCTAGTGGGCTAGGATCCCGTTAAATATCACACAATCTTGACTTTGGCCAACAAATTGTATGATAATTAACTAGGTAGATCTCTAAGATCAATTGGATCCAATCCAATTCCTAGATCCAGTAGGGGGACATCCAAGTCCGAAACATATATCTTATATATGCCAATATATCCAATATATTGCCTAACCTTTTTCCTCTTAATCAATTAAGCCTTGGCTTTGGCACAACAAACTTAGTGATCTCAGTTAAGCGGAACCCATTGACCATGGAAGCTTCGTAATCAATGTCGATGGACAAGAAGTGGTCTTGACTTTGGCCAACAAACCACAACTTGGACAAGACACCAATATGGAACAAAGCTCTCATGATTCAAACACACATCCTCGATGGACAAAGTGTTAGACATTATGTCCCATAGCGTCACTGTTTGTAAATGATATTGTATTATTGTACAAAATTAACTATGTGATAATGAAATTGCCTTTTGCCGTTTTGTAATATTATTTACTTTGATATATAAATGGCGAAAGTCCATATGATTAATACCGGATTGAGATGATATGAGACAGTATCAATCCATAAGGTTTAATCATTAAATATCCCTAGTCGGAGTATTATCGAGATCGGACATCGATAATGCGGAATAGACTAGTATTGCGCTTGTGCACGTTGTGAGGGCACAACGACATAGTTCTCATATATTTAAGTATTGGATACTTATGCAAGTGCGATAGGAGGTTGTGTTTTACCGATGGTACGGAAAACAGCTTCGCTCTAAATAGACCCCGCGGAATCCCATTGGTAGTATGTCTGCGTGTCTATGGGAGGCCGCATCAGGGTAGGTGTATATGGTCTTAACCTGAGACTTACATCGCTAGTACTTGCGACAATCGGTAAACTTTGGTTTTGGTGGTTGGGGACCTTAACCGGTTCTGTGTACACCTCTTCTGGGTTTATCGAGAATCGTAGTGTACTGGATGTGATGTCGAGATGGAAGTATCACTTCAGACATATGGAGGTGATGATCACGCAGGACACAGAACTAGTTCTCTATAAAAGGTTGCAACCGTCGGGACAATATGACCAGGTCAGGATTGTCCGATTTAAAGAGACTAGTTGCTTGATGTCCGATATATGTTTCGTACGGGGTAGACACATCTCCAGCCCCAGGCCTAACATGTGATCATCCGATACTGGATCGATGTACGCAATACTACGGTATACTACGCTTGATATAGATCTAATATTCCAGTAAGAATATTTCTGGAGAATTGGGTAGGCATGGCGCTTTGCTAGAAGCCAACCTTGTCTTGTGAATCGTAAGAACGTAGTACGAGTTACGTATGTGTTCGGATTATCCGACGACTGAATTTACTGCCAAAATATCCGGAGATCTCTTGGGTCGCTTCCTGAAGATTCACCTATGATTTGATTCGGACTTAATTAATCTTGGATTAATTGCGGAGAAACTTTATCTTGGATAAAGTGCCTTATTTAGAGAGAGAGAGCGATTAATTGGAATTAATCGATAAAATTATTATATTCGATATAATAATCGAAATTCGATTTCGACGCGAAATTAAAATTAGATTTTAATTCGGGCATACGAGTTAATTTAGAATTAATTCGTTAGCGACGTAAATAATAATTTCGCCAGGCGCAATTATTTATTTAATTCGATTTAATTAATGTCGCGACGTAAGTTCGTATTTCGGAAATATCGAACCCGAACGCGTGAGTGCACGTGGGCCCACTTTCATTTGGAAACGTGTGGGGCCCACATGACACATGTCATTATATGCATTATTTAATTGATAATGCATTGCATGGTGATAGTGTACAATACACTCAATGGTTTTGCATGGAGTTTGAGTGTTTGACACTCTAAGCCATTGCATGGTTTGTGTCATAAGTTTATTATTAATTTAATAAATATTATGGCATAAATATAAATTGATTTTTGGTAACAAAATTCATTACACAAAAAACTCTTCTCTCTCTCTCAAATGCCGTGAGCACCATTGGAAGGAAAAGATTGGATTTTTTCTTCTCTCCATTTGCTAGCACATTGAAGGATCAAAGGAGGTGATAGGGAAACCATCAAAGAGCTTGGAATACACAAAGCTTGGAGCTTCCATTCCTTTTCTCCTCTTGGCCGAATCATCCCACACTTGGAGCTTCCACCATTTGTTCATCTTCTTCATCACAAAAGCTTTGTAAGTATGATTCCGCCATGCTTCAAGTTTAATATATATATTCATTTGTTGTATTTCATATGCTTAATCTTTCCTTGGGACATATTATAGAAACCAACACAAAGGCCTTGACTTTGGCCAACAAACCAATGCCAGTCTTGGATCTTGAGTAAGAATCACTCAATGGAAGGAAAAACGCTTAATATTTTGTGAGGGTTTTTCGCGTGCAAATTGACAACCAATTTATTATCTTTGTTAAGGTCTCATCATCATACACCCTTAAACATGCATTTTAAACACATAATAAGGCGAGTAAATAAATAGAATAATGATATGCGGATGGATACTTAACACATTGATCATAGATCAAATCTCTCTATTTCCTCACTCCCGCTAACACAAGTATTTACTTCTACCTGTTACACTACACTTCTAAAGAAACCTCATTTACATTGAGGGGAATAGGTGAGAATAGAATACAAAGAATAAGGAGGTAATAAGGCTGGACACGCAGGTCCAATTAATAAATTCCAAATTTATTACAACAATTTCTAAAATTGCCCCACCCATCTAATATCCATCTGATATACATTATTCATGCATCGCAACCATGTATTCACACAAGCATGTTATCAATCAATCTAATCAAATTAATTAATCTGATAATTAATGACCATCCAATGTTCAAACAACGATTTGATTTTGCGCGAGTCAAACCCGTTTTGCAAATAAGCACTCAAAGTACAAATTCCCGAATTAAATTAAACTACAAACTTAAATTCAATTCAATTTGTATTTAATACTAATTCACTATTTAATTCCAAATTAAATATTACACTTTATTAACGGACCTTTATGACTTAAATTCCAAATTTAATCGTTACGGGTCTCAAAGCCCGATTAACGTCCAACGTTAATTTAATTAAAGTCCAATGGGCTTTTAATTAATTTCTTAAGGCGTGGGCTTTTGGTCAACTTGGGTCAAACCCAATAACCAAAGCCCAATCAAGGAGAAACCCCATAAGCCTAGAAATCAATTTAGGCCCAATTAAATTAATTAGGTCCATAAGTCGCATTTGGGCTTTATGGAAGCGGTTTTGGGCCCAATTGGATCCAACCAATTTAGCCTAAACCTAACTTGATACAACCAAGCCCAATTAGCCCAATAACAACTTTCAAGCCCAATTTTACAAAACAGGCCCAACATAATTAAATTACAAAAACCCAATTTCACAATTTAATTACATAAAGTGTATGACATAATTAATCACCCAAATTAACATTTCTAAAACATCAATTTACACAATTAATTATGCCATCAACATTAAATCATGTCCAACACAATTTAACAAAAATCAAAACCGAACCATGCTATAATGCTCTCGGCAAAAAGGGGATTTTATGTCCAATTTTAAATCCAATCCAATTGAATCAAATTCAACATTAAATCAACAATTCCCAATTGATTCCAACTCATCCAATGAATCAAAAAACAAAAATCCAAGACATTTAGGGTAATTGATATTCTCGGCCAAGCCTCACCAATTGGGGAAAATTGTTCCAAACAACATTTCATCAAATTGATCCAATCAATCCTCAATTAAAACACATTTAAGCATACTCAATCATCCAATTTCATAAAATCATGCTCAAATACATTTTACCCAATTTTAACCCTAAATCAAATTTCATGCTTTTACTCCGCTCTGATACCATTGTTGGAGTTCTACGGTCCCGAGGATCGAATAATCAAGCATAAAACACATGTGAATACAATCGAGGAAGTTGTGGAATACTTACATCGAGCGGTTGAGCGACGCGAGAGACAACAAAAATTATTTTTCTGCCCTTTGAGAAGCTCGGCAGTGGGCTGTGATGATGTCTCCAAATTCGGCCATGGAAGGGTGTATCAAGCTCCAAGCTTTTGTGTTGTGATTCCATGCTCATGAAATGAGTTCCCTATCACCTTTGTATGGCTCCTATGTGTGCTAGCACTCAAGAAATTTTCCATAAATTTCCTTAGCTTCTCCTTTAGCTCTCGGTCAGACCAGAAAAATAGAAAGAAGAACAGCCCAAATGGGCGTGAGAGAGAGAGATGAAGTTTTGGCTCCAAACCGTGTGTCAAAGAGAGAGAGAGATGGAAGTGTTATTAGATAATTGTTTTCCAAAAATAATTAAACATATACCAATTATTTGATTTTCAAAAAGTCAATCAAGTACAAGCCTTAAAAGCTTATCCATCTACCACCATCAATGAATCAAGTGACAACTTGTCACATCACTCAAAGTGACATGTGATTTGACGCTTGATGTGACTAATGATTTGACGCTTGATGTGACTTGTGTGCCGTACTCAAATTCGAAATGCGAATGCGCTCCCAAACATTCCCGGGCTCGGGTTCGCTAATTCCAAATTAACCAATTTTCCGTTGCGACGTAATTAAATGATTATGCCTAGCGAAATCACCATTCACGTCGCTTACGAATTAATTCTTAATTAACTCGTTTTCCCTCATAAAATCTAATTTCAATTCAGCGTCGAAATCCAATTTCGTATAATATATCGAATATATTATTTTAATCGATTAATTCCAAATTAATCATTATCTCTATTTTAATAATATTTTATACCAGATAAAATATCTCCGCAATTAATCCCAGATTATTTCTCTCTCTCGTCAAATTAATCTCAGATTAATAAAGTACGAGTCATATGTCATCGGTGAATCTTCAAGAAACGACCAATGAGATCCCCGGATATGTTGGCAGTAAATACGGTCGTCGGACTATCCGAACACGTAAGTACCTAGTACTACGCTTTTACCGATTTATAAGAAACGACCCATGAGATCCCCGGATATGTTGGCAGTAAATACGGTCGTCGGACTATCCGAACACGTAAGTACCTAGTACTACGCTTTTACCGATTTACAAGACAAGGTTGGCTTCTAGCAAAGCGCCATGCCTACCTAATTCTCCAGAAACATGCTTACAGGAATAAGCGATTTATATCAGGCGTAGTATACATAGTATTGCGTATTTCGATCCAGTATCGGATGATCACATGCAAGGCCTGAGGCTGGTACAGTGTCTGCCCCGTACGAAGCATATATCGGATCACTAGCAACTAGTCTCTTTATTATGGGATAATCATGACCAAGTCGTATTATCCCGATGGTTGCAACCCTTTAGAGAACCAGTTATGTATCCCTGCGCGATCATCATCTCCATATGACTGGAGTGATACTTTCGTCTAGACATCACACCCAACACACTACCATTCTCAATATACCCAGCAGAGGCGTACATAGAACATGTTTAAGCCCTGGACGACCAAAACCAAAGTATATTGATTGTCGCAAGTATTAGCGGTGCAAGTCTCAGGTTAAGACCAAATACACCTACCCTGATTTCGGACTTCCATAGACACATAGTCATACTACCAATGGAATTCTGAGGGGGTCTATCCAGAGCGAAGCTGTTTCCCGTACCATCGGTAAAACACAACCTTCTATTACACTTGCATGAGTATCCTATACCCAAATATATGAGAACTATGTCGTTATGCCCTCACAACGCGTACAAGTGTAATACTAGTCTTTTACGCATTATCGATGCCCAATCTCGATAATACTCTGACTAGGGATATTTAATGATTTATCCTTCATGGATTGATACTGTCTCATATCATTCTCAATCCAGGAACAAATCATAAGGACCTTCTATCATTTATACATCTGGGTGATCTAATCACAAATGATAAGAGAGCAATCTCCTTTGTCACATAGTTAATTTGTACAACAACACCATGATCTGTACAAATAGTGACGCTATGGGTCATAATTGTCCAACAAATAGATCGGTGACGTGACTGACATTAAAGTGTGAAGGATGTCTCATATATCCACAATGGTATCTCAAGTCGAATGACCACTATGCTACTCGACTCGAGAAAAATCCTATTGACATTGGTGTACCATCTATTAGGAAATCTTTGGTGAGTCGTTCATTATTTATCAAATAAACACCTACACATCTATACGAGTCTCCCAAGACTTATGGTTCATGGGATAAACCATCAGACCAAGTCTCGATATACGACATGTACTAGTCTTAGCAGATTTTACTAATAGATTCGTGTCAGTAAATCTTGACCAGGAATGTTATTTGAGAATATACAACCTATAGTGACGCTTCCCAATGTCAATACAAACTACGTTATAACTGCGCACTACGTTGTAAATCATGGGGTCTTTATCTAATATATACGTATCATTAAATCAGATTAAGTTTCAATCTAATCGTAATTAAATCAAATACGTATATAAAAAATAAGAGGTGCAACCATTAAGTAAGTAATATTATGGAAAAAAGAGTTGTTCGTATTCATGAATCGAACATAATATGATCCGGATTGGCACTCCGAGCACCAACCCTAACATACACTAGTTCATGAATGATGACATGGATTTGATTTCTATCAATATATGAAAGAAATAATAAAAGGATTAAAAATATCGTTTTCTATTGTAATTGTATTTTTTTCAATTTTTTTCGTTCCCCTTCTTCTTTCGGAGAGAATAGATTGCTTAAAAAATGGGTAAAGGATTATATTTTTTTTTAAAAAAAAAAGGTTGCCATCACCTTTCGGTGGATGGCAACCTTTGAAAAAAAATATTATTATATAATAAAAAAAAAAAATAAAGATGATTGACAAGTTGGAGGGCGTTAAACTCTCTACCAGAAATAAATGTGCTCAACACCTCAGTTCTTCAACCAAATTTCTACAACGTCTCTCTTGAGTCTTTATGGGATGAGCTCTGTGTGTATTTTTTATTTTGTAATTTATTTTGCCTTTATTAATAAAATTATGAGTGTTTTTATTTATATCTTGTTCTGCTAATTTGTATCATGTTAGAGCAAAGGGTGAAACTAATGGTATGAAAATATAGGTGATTTTTATTTATATATATTATATAAATTATGATAATTTTCCAAATAAAATTCATAATTTTCCAGTTTATTGAGGATTCTTGACTAGTTGTAGAGAGTCCCTGATTGGCATAGACAATACTTGAATCTCATAAATCAGAGAGAGTGAACTATTAAAGATATGTATTATTATAGGTAATATGGTTCCACCTATATGGCTCGTTTTATATATTTTGGCATAATTGAGTACCTAACTGGACTTGTTATAGACAAATATTATCACTGTTTTTATGACTGGTTTTATATATTTTGGCATATTTAGTACCTTGGCAGAACTAATTATCGATATGACGAATTACGTGTATTGGCATAATTAATACCTGATAATTATGAAATAAATTGATTGGGAAATAATTATAATTTATATTTTATAAGAAGTAAAAATTATATAATTTGAAATACAAGAGTGGATCCTCTAACTCTAATATTTTATTTTATTTTTTTTTATTAATTAAATTATTATTTATCCTATAAAATTTATTCCCTATGGATTGACCCCAGACTTATCGGGTTATTTTATTACTTCGACACTCTTATACTTGGGAGTAAAGAATCACTTTGTGAGTATGTCATAAAGAAATCTATATGGAACACCCTGAAGATTTTATAGTCCTAGGACAAGAGAAAAAAAGTCTGTAATTGGTTAAGTCATTATATTGCTTGAAGCAAGCACCGAAACAATGACATAAAAATGTTGATAATATATTGATGACGAATGATTTTAGAATCAATGAATATGACAAATATTTGTATGTCAAAGAGATAAAAATGGATATGTTATCTTATATTTATACGTTGATGACATGTTTATTGTTGGGAGTGATGATAGATTGATTAAATCTGTCAAGAATTTATTAAAATCAAAATTTGACATGAAAGACATAGGTCAAGCGGATGTTATTTTAGGAATTAAAATTCAAGAACCGCTAACAAACACATTCTTAGTCAATCTCGTAAAATTCTTGATCAATTTAACAAAAGTGATTCTGCTTTGTCAAAAACTCTTTTAGATGTAAATGTACATTTGTCGAAGAATAGAGGACAAAATATTTCTCAAGTAGAATACCCGAGGATTATACGAAGTCTGATGTACTTAACTAGTTATACAAGTCCATATTTAGCCAATTCAGTGAAACATTTAGCATATATCTGAGTAATCCAAATGTTGATTGTTGGAAAGGTATAGTGAGAGAACTTAGATACCTCCGATTTATTTGTGATTATAGATTGTCCTATACTAGATATCCGACTATACTTGAAGGTTACAACGTTGTGAATTGAATATCTTATGTGAAAGACTTTAAGTCTATGAGTAGCTATATGTTTACATTGGCATGTGCAGCTATATCATAGAAATCCATTGAACAAACTGAGATTGCAAGATCCATAATGGAATCAAAGTTTATTGCTTTTGATAAATGTGGTGAAGAAGTAGAATGATTGTGAAATTTTTTGGAAGGTATTCTAAAGTGGCCAAAGCATATGCAAATAATTTGCATATATTTTGATAGTCAATTTGCAATTAGTAGGGCACAAGTCAATATACATAATGGTAAGTCTAAATATATTCATCATAAACACAATACCATTAGACAGTTTCTCTCTACTAGAATTACTTCTATTGACTACGTGAGGTCAAAGAATAATATGCAGATCTGTTAACTAAATGATTAAATAGAGAATGTATAGAGAAATCATTGAGGGGAATGAGACTAAAACCCATATTATAATAGATCAATAAGAAAGAAAATCTGACAGTAGGCACTGCATTTTTTCATATAAGTCCCGATGATGAGTCTCACATGGAGGCACTACCTTTTAAGTTGTGGAAGTCGCGGGAAACAGACGTCGGAAGGGAAGAGTCGGAAATTGACATCTTATTGGATTTAATTCGCTTATTTAGCTTCGGGTTTGCTTGTTGGACCTCCGTTTTAAAACACATCCTTGACCCAAACCCCCGCAAGTCACACACCAAGCCCACCAAAATAAGCCAAGCCCACACCCAAGAGACCAAAGCCACGCCCAAACATATCCAAAATAACCAAATCACACATTAAACACATGCTAAAATCAAGGCAAATCACATTCCCTAATTAAAAGATACAAATCAAATCTCATCAAACACTTTCCTAATTCAAGTAAATCATATCCCTAATTAAAACAGAAGAAATCAAATAAAATCATATCACATCCCTAATTAAAAGATTTTTCCTTATCACACATTAATTAAAAATATCCCCCATAATTACACAAATCATTTCCCTATTCGCACAAGATAAACCCCAACCATTGCCTATAAAAAGAAGCCTAAACCCAAACTTAGAATCCCTAGCTCATTCATCTTACTCACATAAAAAATCCCACAAAGCCAATAAACCCTAAACTCATAACCATAAAATACGAACAAACCCTAAAAAAAAGATCCATACGGCACCAAAAACCCTTAGCCTCTCTCTTTCACTCGGTCCTCACCCATCTCCTATCACTCTCGGCAAAACAATAGCCCTTGTTTCAACGCATAAAGCCCTCACACCTGCACCATCCACTCACGCCTAGCCACACAGCCCTCGTCAGCCCTCACGCTAAAGTCACCTTCACCTGCCCCCTTCACATCCAGCAGCCATACACCTCACGCATCAACACATAGCCCCCACCCAGCAGGCCATTCACACAGCCTTCCTCCAACCATCGGATTCTGCCCCTAAAACTGTCCCAATACACTGCCGCAAACTACCCAATATAAACCCCTCAAACTACCGTAAAAACTATCGAGTTCAGCACCTAAAAATCACTGAAACAGCCCCTGAAATAGCCCCTTAGACAGCCTCTGTAACCACCGAAAATACCCCTGAAATAGCTCATGAAACAGCCCATACAACAACCCCTAGAACCACCGAAAATACTCTTGAAACAACCCCTGAAACAGCCTTTGAGATAGCCCATGTAACCACCAAAAATACCCATGAAACAGCCCCTGAAACAGCCCCTGAGACAGCCCTTGTAACCACTAAAAATACCCCTGAAACAGCCCCTGAATCACGCCCAAACAGCCCCAGAAACAGTAGTGAAACAGAGTAAAATAGCAGCCCGAAACAGCGAAGCAACGAAGGAAATCTGAAAACTAGTAAATCGAAAAAGTTGCGGAGCGTCAACCCTTCTAACAACCGCGAAACGCACTTCTAAGAGACAACTTAAGAGGTTAGACCTGATGGCACCCTTTTATTTATTCTCCTTTATTTTCATTTATTTTCTTACTTTATTTCCCATGAGTATTGTGGATTGGTGTATGATATGACTTTCGGATGAATGGAATATGTGTTCTCTCTTGCAGTATATCGGAAGGAAACCCAGACGTAAATTCCGTAGCTGAATCTGAATGGACGGTAGTGCGGTCTGTACTTGGGAAACAACTCCATGTACCACTCGAGAGACACAAATATTTCGTTTCATCCAACCTTGTGTTTGAGCATGATTTAGTGGTTAGTATGTTATTTATTTTTAGGCACGATTTAGTCGTTAGTATGTTATTTCTTTATGCATGATTTAGTTATTTACTTTCGCATTAGGAATTTAATTTAAGTTTATGTTTAGGTCGTTATTTATTTTTTTCATGATTGATAATTCAATATGCTCATGAGATTATTGTGTGTTATCGTGTGTTGCCGTTATGATGACTTACTTTTAAAGCATGCAAACTTAGATATATGATTTATTTTTATGAATGCGAACTAGATCTTGAATACTCTTGGGAATATATGTTGCGTAGACTTGGTTAAATTATTGCACAAATTCGTTCATTACAAGTGGCATAAGTAAGGGACCATTCTGAACCCAACGGTTTGAGGTCTTCCCTTGCGAGGGGTGAATGCGGCCTTAAATCTTTGTCCCAGTTCACACTGGGTGGCGACTCCATTATTCTCTGGTTTAGTTCCTCAGTGGGCTATTCTGTACTCCCAACCGGGCCGCGAGCCTGGAACAGCGTCGCCGATTTCTGTGTCCTACAGTCTAGCGACTCCACTGGGGATAGAGAATCGGCCCCGAAATAATGTCTTGTAATGTTTGTGATTTGTGCTTTAGTTAACCATGTTTACAGTGGGTTGAAGGGGTTTAATCAAAGGCACTATTAGAGCTAGGTAATGGTTTGGTGTCTTCTTTCATTCACTACCTTTCTATAAGGAAAAGCTGGGAAGGCACCTAGATAATCATTTACTCGAAGCTTACCATGATGGGATAATTTGGAGAACCTATTGTTTATTCCTGTCACCAAGGCGATAAGAGCCTAAGAGGCTTGGGTATTTAAGAGAGTCTGCTCCACCCTCCATCTGGGGAATCTTCAATAAGAAATCCATTTGACAGTTAGTCATGTATCATCACTCGTTGGCATGTACCTTAGCGTATAAAAAAGGTGCACTCACTCGCTCGAACCCTTGAGTGGGGAGACCTAGTTGTGGGCAATCCTTCACCGATGGGAGCCTTTGTCTACTATCATATAAACCCGCATATGAACCAAATTCATATATCTCATCGAAGTTGCCCTTTTATGCTTTTAATAAACACATGCATATTATATCTCATGCATCGCACGCATTTCATGCATCTCATGCATACACGCATCATGTTAACCATGTGTCTTAAAAGCCATCATAGATATCCGTTGGGTTAGAAAAAAAAATGATTTGTCAAAAAGACTTTAACAAACATGGATGTCGGGGAAAAGGAAACCGGGGAACAGAAAAATATACGGCAATGATAGAAAGACCATTGTGAAAAAAAACAAAATAAAATGAATGAAAAAAAAAAGAAAAATTGATTTTTGTTTTAGTCCTTAATAGTTAGGCATAAGTCCAATGATGAAATCGTTTGCTTTAGGGTGACACCTTAGAAACAATAAGTGCGAGATGTACTATCATCCGATATTTTGAGTAGTTGATCTTGGCTAGACTCGCACGAGCACTTAATTATAGGATCTTAGCAGTGAAAGCCTGAGTAGTCGGCGAGATGACAAGTTAGGGAGATGGCGGATCAGTGAATGACCGTTTACTTAGATGTCCATCCTGGTTTACATATGTTTCGATACGTGATATGGTTGGAAATGAAGAAAAAGTCTCTGAAAAGAAAAGGAAAAATAGACCGCCTATAACCGATAAGCGTGAAACTACCCATGGGCGAGTATTAGGACCACCATGAGGAGAAATGCTACCTTAAAGGGTAGGTGTGTAAAAAAAAAAAAGAAAAAAAAAAGAGAAAAAGAAAAAGAAAGTTCAAAATAAAAAGAAAGAAAATAAAGAGATAAAAAAAGAAGAAAATCATATCATCTTGAGTACGAGGAAGTAATCACAGAGTATGATCAATACATATAGGTTGGTTAGACTCATTGATCCAATTCTCCAAGACAAAATCATCGAGTTGGCTTACTTAAGGATTAAGCTGCGAAACAGCCTTGGCACAAACACACTAGGAGTCTAGTTCAGATCACTCATACAAGATCAAATTTGATTATATTAAGTACTTTGAAGGTTCTTTGGGTTCGACGGGAAGCATCCGTTGAGGACAAAAATATGGTTAGCTATCAGGACTATCTCGTGAGAGGCAATACAATATGTTGATATGCAACATCACATCAGTATCAGTTTGGGGGCGAGGCCCACATCAGTATCAGTTTGGGGGCGAGGCCCACATCAGTATCAGTTTTGGGATGAGTCCTAGGGTTGAGGCCCACATTAGCATCGGTATCAGTTTTGGGGATGAGTCCCAGGGTCGAGGCCCAGATCATAAGCAGTTTTGGCACGTCACATCACATGATCTACTTTGGCTGAGTGCAAGCAACGAATAGCAAAAAGCTAAATCGAGTATGGGGGCGACCAGTCAACTACCCCGCGAATAAGGGATTTATCGAGAACTTGAGCAATGAGACTAAAGGAAACTGAGCAATCACCAAGAGATAATCGACATAAAAGAACTATGAACAGGCCCATTTTATGAACTAGCCACACAGCCCTCACGCTAAAGTCACCTTCACCTGCCCCCCTTCACACCCAGTAGCCATACACCTCACGCATCAACACATAGTCCCCACCCAGCAGGCCATTCACACAGCCTTCCTCCAAACCATCGGATTCTGCCCCTGAAACTGTCCCATTCCACTGCCGCAAACTGCCCAATATAAACCCCTCAAACTACCGTAAAAAATATCGAGTTCTGTACCCAAACATCACCGAAAATACCCTTGAAATAGCGTCTGAAATAGCCCTTGAGACAGCCCCTGTAACCACTAAAAATACCCCTGAAACAGCTCATGAAACAACCCATGAGATAGCCCCTATAACCACCAAAAATACTCCTGAAACAGCCCCTGAGACAGCCCCTGTAACCCCCGAAAATACCCATGAAATATCCTCTGAAACAGGCCATGAGATAGCCCTTGTAACCACCGAAAATACCCCTGAAACAGCCCCTGAATCACGCCCAAACAGCCCCTGAAACAGCCGTGAAACAGAGTAAAACAGCAGCCCGAAACAGCGAAGCAACGAAGGAAATCTGAAAACCAGTAAATCGAAAAAGTTATGGAGCATCAACCCTTCCGACAACCGCGAAACGTACTTCTAAGAGACAACTTAAGAGGTTAGACCTGAGGGCACCCTTTTTATTTATTCTCCTTTATTTTCATTTATTTTCTTACTTTATTTCACATGAGTATTGTGGATTGGTGTATGATATGACTTTCGGATGAATGGAATATGTGTTATCTCTTGCGGTATATCGGATGGAAACCTAGACGTAAATTCCGTAGCCGAATCCGAATGGACGGTAGTGCGGTCTGTACTTGGGAAACAACTCCACGTACCACTGGAGAGACACACATATTTCGTTTCATCCAACCCTGTCTTTGAGCATTTAGTCGTTAGTATGTTATTTATTTTTAAGCACGATTTAGTCGTTAGTATGTTATTTCTTTATGCATGATTTAGTTATTTTCTTTCGCATTAGGAATTTAATTTACGTTTATGTTTAGGTCGTTATTTATTTTTTTCGTGTTTGATAATTCAATATGCTCATGAGATTATTGTGTGTTATCGTGTGTTGCCGTTATGATGACTTACTTTTAAAGCATGCAAACTTAGATATAGGATTTATTTTTATGAATGCGAACTAGATCTAGAATACTCTTGGGAATATATGTTGCGTAGACTTGGTTAAATTATTGAACAAATCCATTCGTTACAAGTGGCATAAGTAAGGGACCATTCCGAACCCAACGGTTTGAGGTCTTCCCTTGCGAGGGGTGAGTGCGGCCTTAAATCTTTGTCCTGGTTCACACTGGGTGGCGACTCCATTATTCTCCGGTTTAGTTCCTCTATGGGCTATTCCGTACTCCCAACCGGGCCGCGAGCCTGGAACAGCGTCGCCGATTTCTGTGTCCTACACCAACCTAACTAACTCGAGATCCCAATAACTATGTTCGAAGGGACAACCTAATTTTGAATACCTTGTTGGATCATTGTAGGAGTTATTTTCATGTGGGGGTTACCCTCTTGTCCATTCCCTTAATGAACCATTGATGTTCGTAGAATGTAGGATGATTTATCCTTTTAGTTTCTTATGATTTGAGAATCTAAGCGGAGTAATGTGGGTTACTCTTAGGTTAAATCAACACCTGTGTAAAAGATAAGTGGGCCATTTTAAAGGGAATTTTAAGGTGTTCAATTCTTAGAAACTGTTACAGAACTAGTTAGATGTTCAGGGCCAAAATGAACATAACCTGAGAACTTAATTATGTTAGAAAATGTTCCATTGTATAGTGTATCATCATTTACATTAAAGACAGAATAATTCAAAGATATCATGTCTACTAGTCAGTTAGTAAAATAAATGTATCATTGCAAAGGAATGTACAAAGGTTGAGATTTACCTATCCTATGCAGGTTACAGTCTGTCAAACTTGATCATTGATGTCAAAAATATTTTTGGTGTCAAAACATATTATTTTCATGTGGGGGATTGTTGGAAAATATTCATAGGTTATGCATAATGCGTTAGCATTGTTTGCTATTTTGAAGCACAATTTTAAGTGGGACCCACTAATGGGAATGAAGATATCATGAGCAATTTGGGTTTTCCTCCGTTTGTACTTCGAAATGATATATTGATACGCTTAAAATGATGCTCGGGTGAATGTGAATTTTCCTAATAAATTGTACCCCATTGAGATAGAAAAATAAAGGAAATTGAGTTTTCCCCCACATCGGAAAAGCAACCAAGCCTATAAGGGTTTATATATAGATATTAGATTGTAGAGTGGTAAATAGATATGGATATAGGTCTCTCTATACGCATGCCTACAAGAGATAAATATTACTGTTGGACAAAATGACCCATAGCGTCACTATTTGCACAGATCATTTGTTGTTGTAGCAAATTAACTATGTGACAAGGAAATTGCACTCTCATCATTTATGATTAGATCACCATAGATATATAAATGAAGAGAGGTCCCTATGATTAGTTCCTGGACTGAGAATGATATGAGACAGTATCAGTCCCCGAAGGATTAATCATTAAATATCCCTAGCCGGAGTATTATCAAGACTGGACATCGATAATGCGGAATAGGCTAGTATTGCACTTGTGTGCGTTGTGAGGGCACAACGGCATAGTTCTCATATATATAAGTATTGGATACTTATGCAAGTGCGATAGGAGGTCGTGTTTCACCGATGGTACGGGAAACAGCTTCGCTCTGGATAGACCCTTCGGAATCCCATTGGTATTATGACTATGTGTCTATGGGAGGCCGAAATCAGGGTAGGTGTGTATGGTCTTAACCTGAGACTTACATCGCTAATACTTACGATAATCGATAGACTTTGGTCTTGGTGGTACAGGGCTTTAAACGGTTCTGCGTACACCACTTCCGGGTTTATCAGAGAGTCGTAGTGTATTGGGTGTGATGTCAAGATGAAAGCATCACTTCAGTCATATTGGAGATGATGTCACGAAGGATACGGTATTAGTGCTCTTAAGTGCTGCGCGGCCATCGGGATATTATGACAAGGTCATGTATATCCGATTATAGAGACTAGTTACCAGACATCCGACATGTGCTTCGTACGGGGCAGACACAAATCCAGCCCTAGGCCTAGCACGTGACTATCCGATACTGGGCCGATATGCACAATACAATTGTATACTACGCTTGATACAGATCTTAATATTCTTAAATGAATATGTCCGGAGAATTGGAAGACTTGGTGCTTTGCTAGGAGTCGACCTTGTCTCGTAAATCGGTAAAACGTAGTACTTGGTACGTACGTGATTCGGATACTCCGATGACCGTATTTACTGCCAATATATCCGGGGATCTCATGGGTCGCTTCCCAAAGATTCACCGATGACGTATGACTCGCACTTTTAATTAATCTGGGATTAATTACATGAGAGAGAAAATTAATCTGGGATTTATAACGGAGATATTTTATCTAGGATAAAATATCGTCTAGAGAGAGATAACGATTAATTTGGAATTAATCGATTAAATTAATATATTCGATATATTAAACGAAATTAGATTTTGACGCGGAATTAAAATTAGATTTTAATTCGGGCGAACGAATTAATTTAAAATTAATTCGTTAGCGACGTGAATAGTGAATTCGCTAGGCGTAATCATATAATTACGACGTGACGGAAAAATTCGTTAATTTAGAATTAGCGAACCCGAGCCCGAGATTATTTGCGAGCGCATTCGTATTTCGAATTCGAGTGCGGCACGTCAAATCAAGCGTCAAATCATTAGTCGCATCAAGCGTCAAATCACTGTCACTTGAGTGATGTGACTTGACAACTTGATTGAGTTGACTTGATGTGATGTGTGATGTGTGTGGTTGGCAATTAAAGCCAAATGTGTGTGAAATGAAATGAAATTCCAATTTCATGTGTATTGGATACAAAACACACACACAAAACCGAGAACATCACTTTCCCTCCTCTCTCTCCTCACGTTGGAAGCAACTCTTCTTCTTCCTCTCATCATTCACGTTTTTCTGGTTCTTGCTGGGCAGTGACCGAATGTGAAGGGAAGCAAGTGTGGTTTTGTGGCAAAACAAGAGTGCTAGCACACTCCGAGATCAATGCGAAGGTGATAGGGAAGTTTCCCCCATGAGCCGGGAACGTTTTGATGAAGCTTGGAGCTCGTTTTTTATGTTCAAAATGGCGCAAAACAGCAGCTCATTCTGCTACTGCGTGAGCAGTCCAAGTGGGCAGTGAGTTCGTTTTTGTTGCCCAAATCGTCTCTCAACCGCTCGATGTAAGTATTCCGCAACTTCGTCGTTGTATTCACTTGTGATTCATGCTTGTATTTTTATCTTGGGACCTATAGAAACTCCAACAATGGCATCAAGAGCTTAGGTTAAAAGCATGAAAAATGTTAGGGCTAAAATTTGGGCAAACTTGATTTTGAGCATGATAAATTAAATTGGATGGATTTGTATGCTTAATTGTGTTTGAATTGAAGATTGATTAGGTCAATTTGAAGAAAATATGATTGGATCAATTTTCCCCAAATTTCCTCCTTGGCCGAATATGTAATG
>SKCR01040700.1:0-59878 GCA_019454045.1 Zanthoxylum bungeanum
TTGGGCTTTGCAATCTTCGCCTGTTGTTGAGGACCAAAAGCCTTCTTCTTCTTCTTGCCTTTCTTGTTCTTTCCCTTGGACCATCCTTGGGAAGAAGCGAAAGAGAAGTAGTTCTAGGAGGGCGAGTCGGTACTCCCTTCTTAAGGTCCTCTTCTGCCGTGAGCAACATCCTATGTAGCTCCTGGTAGGTACAGACAGTCCCGTGCATGTTGAAGTACATCACGAATTGGCGAAATGAAGCTGGTAGTGAACCAAGAATGACACTACTACCGAGAATGTCATTCAGGATGAGATTATTGCCTCAATTGATCGATCAAATCGATCATCTGAAGAATATGTGGGCTAACACTATGCCCCTCATCCAGATGCGCATGGAACAGTTCCATGGCGACTTTGTGAACAATCACTTGTTCCTGGTTCTCAAACGATTGTCTCAATCGCGTCATCATACTGTAGGAATCTAACATACCATAGTATTGTTGCTTGAGTTTCGGAGACAGTGAACTAAGGATGTATGATTTAACCCTTAAATCATCATCCTTCCAAGTTTCAAAAACTTGGCGTTCCTCCTCCGAAGCATCCGCACCCACTGCAAGGGGCAACGGACCCTCAAGAACATAACCCAGCTTTTCGGAATCGAGGACAATCCTCAAATCCAATTCCCAGTCTGCAAAGTTCTCAGCGCCTTTCAGTTTGTTCGCATCAAGCATACGCGCAAACTGATTTGTGGATTGTCCCGCCATCGCCAATCTATCATATAGATCACGAAAAACGGTTAGCAGAAATAAAGCAGTTTCATATAATATCAAAAAACATAAACTAGATCATGGATTTTTAATCTAATATGCCCCTCCCACTAAATCATGCAATACTGTAATCCCAAAACAGAATACAAATATTTAATGATTAAATTAAATACTAATAGTGAAAAGTGGATCCCGTGAATATATTTCGGCTCAAAGCAGAGGCACGGTCTCGCCTACGTATATTCATCAGGTAGACAACTCATTTGTCAATCATTCACTAATGACTCCTAAGTATCCGGTCCTGGCCGTTTCTCGTTGTCGCTACGAAGGCAGGCCCACAAGGAGACGTACCAAGGTTAAACTCGTCAATAGTAAACTCAAGTTACTTACGTAATCCTGACAGCTAGGGCACGTTCAGAATTCCGCTTTTACTTGAATTTACCTAGTATCTGATATACATCCGGTATAAATAAATCTTTATCGGCTACATCCTCACAGCAGAGGCACGGTCTCGGATGTAGTCACAAAGAAGTATTCATAAACCGTATTGACAAGACGGACCATATAACATGCATCAAATACAAAATTACATTCAAACCTTATTATTTAGGGATTTTCCGCTAAGTGTCATACACCCTAATCTAACCAATTTAGATCCTAATAAGCATGCATAAAGTCAAGAAAACATGATTAAACATTGATTCAATGAAGGCTAATCATATTAAGTGGCCTAGAATCAGACTCGCTCTGATACCATTTTGTAGAGGTTTTTAGGGGGTGAATCCGGTAACGCAGCGGAAGCGGTGAAAATCCGATCTTCAAATTTCAAAACTTTTTCTCGGATTAATTAAATAAACATATTTATTTAACATTCCAATAATCAAATTATGAAAATAAATTCAATAAAATATTTTTAGGTGAATTTACCGAAATACCCTTGCTTTGTATTTTTGTCCATTTTAGTCCGAAATTGATCTAATCAATTTTGAATGATTCTAAATCATTTCCAAGATGAACTTATGATGTTCAAAACATCAAAACACCAAAGCAACCAAAATCCCCAAATTCTATCTCCAAAGCCGAGAGCCCATCCTTCGAGCACATTTGTGCACTTTGTCATTTCATGTCTCAAAACACATCTAAATGTATTCCAATGAACATGAAACTTTATATGTATCATATACACACACAAATACACAACATATATGAAAAGTCCCAAATTTGGAATTAGTTAAGAACCCTAACTTTTCAATTTCCACAAATTGGACAAATTAGACCAAATACATTAAATCAATTGTTTCAATCATCATTCTTCCATCCAATCCAAGTCTCACACAACTCAAGATCAAATCTAGGTCATTTAAGAGTGGGTCAATAACTCTAGATTAGCAACATGGTTTCCAAAACCTTAAAAGAATGTTTATAACTACAATAGTCATACACTTCCTTCATCATACATGCTTCACACTTCACCAAAACTTTCATCAACAAAAACCACAAGGAACAAAGGAAGAAACATCCTAAGAATATCATATATTAAAGCCTAGAACCTAAGGAACAAATTCCTTACTAATAGCAAGTTCAAGAAACTTACTAAAAATCCAAGCTTTTGATGTTTGTCTTTCTTTTTCTTTAGGCTCCTTTGGCTTCCTTTTGTGAAATTTATGTTTTGTGAAATGTATTAGGTTAACCAAATGAAAAGCAAATGAAAACAATATATACTTGTTCAAAGAATAGCCTTGGCCGAAATTTGCATCAAGCATATACCAAAAATTTTCATTTCAAAGTCATTTAATCAACTTGACAAATATCTAAAACACTTTATGGATATTTATTTAAGTCAACAATTGCAACTAACATCATTTACTTAATATATCCTAATGTAAGATATTTATATTTTAATTAATTTAATCATTTAACAATTAAATAATTAATTAATTAATCAAATACAAATATATTAAATATATGTATAATATTTACATTAAATATTAAAAACATATATTCATTTAGGATATAAGTCAAATAACTCATTTTGACTATTAATTAATGTGTATTTAAATTAATCAAGCATTAAATGTAAATACACAATAATTAGGCAAATGACTATCTAGTCCTTTTAGCACGTATCTTGCGTTTAACCTTTAAACGACTTTTATAAATAATCAATATTATTTATTAATGTTGCTCTAGTGCTCTACGAGTATGTTTCATTATTGAGACTCTCTAGATTCAGGTATATCCGTCACGAAATCTAATTTCGTGTCCATAATCTATCCACCCGTAGATTATGACGATCACGGATAATCTCGCTGAACCATACAGGTCGAGGTCATGGCAAATGTATAATTCCTCTGTCACAGGTATCCGGATAAATCCCAGAGATATAGATGTAAACGTCAAATCTCTATCGGGATTATCCAGTCGACTATTCTATTAGCAATCTCAAAAGAATGTTTAGAACTAGCTTCTAAAATTTACCACGGGCCCATGGTTTTATCTGATTGCTAATCATATGGACTACCTATGCTCTGATACACAGAATTGACGGATCCTATCTTGATACACATAGGACACCCTGAGGATCTATCTACACCCAACGAACAGGCGGAGGTCTGATCTAAATAGATCGGTGACGTGACTGCCGTCTAAGTGTAGAAGATGTCTCATGTGCCCACAATGGCATCTCAAGTCTAAGAATCACAAGTGCTACTCAACCCAAGAAGATTCTTATTGACGCTGGTGTACCATCCATTAAGAATCTTCGGTGAGTCGTTCAGTGTTTATCCGCTATAAACACCTACACGTCTATACTAGTCTCCAAGACTTATGGTTCATTGAGAAACCATTGGAATCATATATTCCAGTATACGACATGTACCGGTCTCAACGGTTTACTATACTGACCAAGTAGTGTAAACCTTGACCAGAAACTGTCTGAGAATGACAATGTCATGATACTTCTCAATGTCCGTTGCGATGCTTTTGCAACTGTATCATGACTAATCATTCTCGGGTCATTACGTCTTTACCATATAGAAATATAGATTATATTATAGAAACTGCATATATTATTCATAATAATAATGTTTTACAGAAGTATTTAAAAGAAATACAACCGGGAATTGGCGCTCTGAGCACCAACCCCAACAAATACATCCAAGTATTCACACAAAGCATGCTATCAATCAATCTAATCCAATTAATTGATGTATCTTTTGGATGTGCTTGTGGACCATCCTCTTTTGGATGCAGTTGGACTATTGTCAGAAATGCGAACTTGCTGGGCCATTTAAACTGGGGCGAGTTCGTACCTTATGACCATTAGGCCCAAAGCTTCTGAAATTTTGATGGGCCATTCTGTAGAAATCATTGTTTTATGTTTGCATTATCTTTATTTTATGCTTGTGTTTGGGAACATCGTCGTTTGGATCCATTTAGACCATTTGTCATGGGATATGGGCTTGTTGGGCCATTTAAACTGGGACAAGAACGTATTTTACGACGATTGGGCCAAAGGCTTCTAAGTGTTGATGGGCCACTTTGTGCTTGTGTTCGGAACATTACCATTTGGATTTAGTTGGGCTCCTTGCCATGAGATGTGAACTCGTTGGGCCATTTAAACTGGGACGAGTTCACTCCTATGACAGTTAGCCCAAAAGCTTCTAAAATGATAACAGGCCGATTTGTTTGAAAATTTTAGTTGATTTAGTATGTTATATATGTTACATGCATCTCATGCACCTCATGCATACATACATCATGCTAACCCTTGTGTTCAAAAAGACATCATAGATTCCCGTTGGGTTAGGGAAGAGAGAAGACTCACTAAAAGACCAGTAACATATATGAGTACATCCGATAATGAGGTATCCCGGATAGATCAGTTGGAGAATGGTTTCGCCAAGATTGCTGAACAATTGCAAGCCTTGACTACTGCCATGACAAATATGGTTGTGCCCCGTACTGGGGGAAACTCTGAGAATGTAAGACGTGAGGAGCCTCCTAATGGGTTGGGGGATGATATCTCCATTTTTGATGATGACATGGCAGAGTATGCAACAGACAGAGTGATTGGGTCTCAGGCAGAATTTCAGAAGCTTCGGGATCAGGTTGAGTCAGTTACCCGTATGATGAAGGGTAAGGACGAAGAATTACTAGACTATGAGGGGATGACCTTTGAGGAACAGTTGCCTGCTCAGTTCAAGATGCCGGATATGGCCAAGTTCAACGGGAATGGGGATCCGAGGGTCCACCTCCGGTAATATGTGTCAGTTATGAGTTCAGTGGGCCTGACACAGCGCCAAGCTCAGAAGATGTTTGGGATGTCACTTGAGGGGGCACCCGTAGTGTGGTACCATAGCCTTGAAAGAAAGGTTAAGGAGGATTGGAGGGAATTGGCAGATGCATTCTTGAAACAGTATGTTACGAACTTAGAAATTGACCTGTCACTCCGTGATTTGGAGAACACTAAGCAGAAGCCAGAGGAAAGTTTCAAATAGTATGTGGATCGCTGGAGAAGCCAGCTTTTGAAAATGCAGACTCGGCCTTCAGAGAAAGACCAAATTAAAATGATCATCAAGGGCACCAAGCCCTCTATTTATGGTAAGCTGAGGAGGATGACTTCGATGATTTCTGATTTTCGATAGTTGAGGGAAACTGTCATGGATATTGAGGAAGAAGAGGCTGAAAACAGAAAGTTTTATGGCCAGAATAGAAGAACTTTTGGGGGGCATTCTGAGACCAAACCCGCTGCTGCCGAGGTTGCTGTCATCAAGAACCGGCATTTCTCCAACTTGGGAAGACCTTTGTCCGAGGTACTTGAGAAGTTGACAAGGCAAGGATTCTTAAAACCTTTGGAGCCTAAACCACTTCCAAATCCCCCACCACCACATCTAAGAATAGACCGCTATTGTCACTTCCACCAGTAGCACGGCCATGATACTGATAGCTGTTCCCGACTCCGGTATGAAATTCAGGACCTCATTGATGCCCACAAAATACCTGATCCTGAAAAAGAACAGCCTAGCACACACACCAACCCTCTGCCAGATTATCACTTTGTTCCCCCACCGACTTACATGATCAACTCCGGCCTACCAGAAACCTTTGTCCTCCAAACTCCCAATCACCAGGCTTCTTGCATTGAGATAAAGGATAACAGTAGTAAAGAACCATAGGCCAAGGAAGAAGGCAATGAAACTGCAATTTCTGGTTTATTTTCTGCATTTTTAAATAAGACATAAACTTCGTCTACTTGTTTGAACATTTTCCTGAATAATAATAAAGACATCCATTTTGCCTACTTGCCTGAGTCATTTCCTTTCAACCTACATGACATGAGTATGTTTGACAAAAGCATTCAACCCTGATACCATGATATTCATCGACACTCAGAACACGGGGGATTCCCAAAAGAAGCAAGCAGAAAAGACAGAATAACCGTTCAGTAATGGGAAATGGGGCAGTGAGGCTATCAGACTTGGAAGGAAATGAGTTCACCGAGCCGATCAATGTGGATAGATTGAAGCAGTACTTTGCCAGAGGAAGAGAAAACCGAGCAGTCACCAAGGGAATTGGTGGACGACCTAACCCAACGGGATATGAAACTCATTCATGCATACATGCATACACGTAACGTATTTTGCATTCCTTTTTGTTTTGTTTTGTTTTGTATTCAAAGGTTTGAAAGAAGAAAAAGAGAAAGCATCAAATGCAAGCCAACCGGAAGCAGCAACAGTACAGTGTCAGCAGTCTTCAAGAATGAATCAAGGGGTTGAGGCCCATATCAGTATCAGTCTGGGGGTGAGACCCATATCAGTATCAGTTTGTCGGCGAGGCCCACATCTATATCAGTCTACGGGCGAGGCCCATATCAGTACCGGTTAGGGACGAGGCCCATATCTACATCAATATCAGTTTTTGGAGATGAGTCCCAGGGTCGAGGCCCACATCAGCATCAGTTTCAGGGATAAGTCACAGGGCCGAGGCCTACGTCAACATCAGTATTAGCATGGGGACGAGGCCCATATGAGTATCAGTTTATGGGTGAGGCCCATATGAGGATCAGTCTGGGGGCGAGGCCCATATCATTAACAGTATCAGTCTCGCCAGGTATGGCACTCTGGGGGCGAGGCCCACATCCTTATCAACATCAGTCTGGCCGAGTATGGCACTCTGGGGGCGAGGCCCACATCCTTATCAACATCAGTCTGGCCGGGTATGGCACTCTGGGGGCGAGGCCCATATCATTATCAGCATCAGTCTGGCCGGGTATGGCACTCTGGGGGCGAGGCCCACAACCTTATCAGCATCAGTCTGGCCGGGTATGGCACTATGGGGGCGAGGCCCACATCCTTATCAGCATCAGTCTGGTCGGGTATGGCACTCTGGGGGCGAGGCCCACATCAACATCAGATCAGTTTTTCCGGGTACGGCACTTTGGGTATGGAGATACGGAATCAGTTTTGCTCGGTACGTCACTCTGGGTATGGAGATATTAGATTAGCCAGGTATGGCACTTCGGGTATGGAGACATCAGATCAATTTTGCTAGGTACGGCACTCCGGGTATGGAGACATTAATTTAGCATGCCAGGTACGGCACTCCGGATATGGAGATATTACTGCGACGCCTTGGGTATGAGGTTTAGTACGCCAGGTACGGCACTCCGGGTATGGAGATTTTATACTGATGCCTTGGGTATGAGGTTTAGCATGCCAGGTACGGCACTCCAGGTATGGAAATATTACTGCGACGCCTTGGGTATGAGGTTTAGCACGCCAGGTACGATACTCCGGGTATGGAGATATTACTGCGACGCCTTGGGCATGAGGTTTAGTACGCCAGGTACCGTACTCCTGGTATGGAGATATTACGCGTACGTAGTTTCTTAGTTTCATCATGCATCAGGTCTGGTTCCGTTTGAACGCTTCCTCGAACATTATACGAACGCGAACCTTCTATTTACCGTTCGAACGCGTTCTCGAACGCTACGCGAACGCGCACGCACTTTCTTTGTTTTATCAAGCATTTTGTATCATCAGGTCTGGTCCCGTTAGAACGCGTTATCAAACGCTACACGAACGCGAACTTTCAGTTTACCGTTCGAACGCGTTTACGAACGCTACATGAATGCGCACACACTGAACTGAGTCTGTCTCATCATATTTCATGCATAATTGCCTCTTGGGTGATCTCTCTTGCATTATGTAGTCAATCATATTATTTGTATTCCCGTATTTATCCATTCGATGTATTCATAAGATAGTACTCAAGCATGATTAGGTTGTTCTTAGTTTTCCATATCATATGATCGAAATATGTTCATGAGAATGCCATGTGATGTTGTATGTTGTAATTTCATGCATGTGAACTTAGAAATATAATTATCATTGGAAATAAGTTGTTTAGGCTTGGCTAAATTATTGCATAAATCATTTTATTACAAGTGGCATAAGTAAGGGACCATTCCGAACCCAACGGTTTGAGGTCTTCCCTTGAGAGGGGTGAGTGCGGCCTTAAATCTCATTTTCCCGGTTCACACCGGATGGCGACTCCATTATTCTCCGGTTTAGTCCCCTGCGGGCTACTCTGTACTCCCAACTAGGCCGCGAGCCTAGAACAGCATGCGTCGCCCAGTTCCTGTGTCCCACAACGTGTATTGGTACTTTGATGAACGTAATGATATTAATGAGATAATTATTATAATATAATGAAGTTTAGATGAATCCGGATAAGTTCAGAGGGTTTAGGATCATTCGTAGCATTTTTGAAAACTTTTTCGGAACATTTTTTGGAAACACGTGATTTGTAAATTTGAGCTAACATGTTATTTTAAAACCTTATATTATAATGTATTAAGGATATTGGAATGGTTTTGGGATAAACCAAACATATTCAAAATGTTCAGATCTTCTCGAAACATTTTCGAATTTTTTCGGAGGATTTTTAGGTTTTTAGTCGAAAAGTGAATCTGATTCGTTAGATCTCTATAGTCAGATATTTTGAGAGTAAAAAATTTGAAATCATTGAAAATAGACTTAATTTTGATGTTCCTGGAAGATCCGAAAGTTTGTTATAATATAGTCGAAAATTCTGTATAATCTAGTTCTAATTGTTTTCAGTGTTCGTTTTGACAAATGATCGCGATATGAGTTAAGTTTTCCATGTGTTGTATACCAACACATTGGTTGTTGGTTGTTAATAGGAAAGATGTGTGTAAATATATGTATGTATATATATGTGTGTGTGTATAAGTATTTGTATCTATATAAATATGGAAAATTTAAGTTGACTAAACTACCACAGTTTGGTTGGTTTGGTTCATCCGCACATAATCTTATACAATGAATATAAATAATATATGTGTATTAAGCTAGAAGTATGTCATTGATATATATGTGATATGGTGATAATGTATTCCGATGTACAATTCAATTGAGAATGTTTAATGACTATGAAATGTGATGTATGATATGCCATCCTTGTGGCCTTCTTATCAAATGATGAAAGATAAATATATGTTTTGTGATGTACCTGACATGTGAATGGATGCCATTGAATGCGTGTCTTTTGTAACGAGTGATTTGCATGTGAAATTTGAAAAAATTTCCCAAACAAACAAAAATATTATTACTCCGCTTTTGATATGAAATGATTTCGCCACTTTGTGCATTCGAATTTTATAGGGCTTTTCCCATCTGACTACGACTATTTTGTTACCCTATGTCGACATGGTCCTATTTCGAACAATATCCGATCAGTGCCCACGATTCAGACATTGGACGTCTAATTATCTTTTCGTCCAGCGAGTTGGTTCCTAGACACCTGTTACAGATTTATGATACATGGATTTTGAAATTTGATTTTAAAAAAAAAAAAGATCAGTTTTCAATATCCTGTGGATACTTCTATTTTCTGATTCTTATAATACTTGTTTCTGTTACTTATAACATTTTGATAAATATTTTGATACATTGACACTTTGATCTTATGATACTTTATTTATATATTTTTTCGATATTCCGAATATAGGATGTGATTTTAAAAGAAATGATTTGTATAACTCTATTTTAGATTTGAAGAGATAATATGTAGTTCAACGCTTGTCTCAATTTGAAGATGAGTTTGAGTTTTAAACTCGTAAATTATGTTTCCTTCGAGACATCTGATGTAACACCCCGCCAGAGTCAGGATGCTACCGACAGGAGATAGGATTGTCCCATCTCCATAAGCCTCTAAATTTACGAAAATCCGGCATGATGTATCCTAAAACCGGACAACCTGGTTCTCAGTCCAGCATCAAAATGATCCTGAAATAAACATCATATATCAAAATGGACCTCAGGTCCACACCAACACATCAAAAAAATTACCTAAAGGCTCTGTGCCCATATAATCTATCAACACTCAAGGGCTCTGCCCACAATATCATAAGAAATCAAACATTTATTTAATATTTACAAATAGCGTGCTAAACACGATAAATAAAATATCAATCCCAAATCCTACACTTCTACAGCTTATCCCAGGACATTTGCGAGGGTGATTGCCGCTTGGATGATCCACATCTCGAGCATGACTTCCAAAGCTGTAATGGTTGACCAATCTAGGAGCCAACCTGCAAAACTAGCAACTGGTTTGGTGTGAGTTATAAAAACTCAGTAAGTAACCATGCACAACCGAAACATAAAATTCAAACATGTTATAACATTCACTATCTAATGTATATATATATGAACCATCAAATCATTATAAAACCAGAACCATATTTATCCTGATTTTACCAATTTCCTAACAATCCCTTGAATTTTCATCGATACGTAACTAACCATCCATACGAACTCAATATCCAAATGCCTACTGGTTGTTAGACATATGCGGAATTCTTCCAATTATCAACTAATCTTTATTCTATTTCGGTCACATATCAAAACCATTTCATAATTATATATGCATTTATGATTATAAGAACGTCTCATGTACCAACTCTTAAATCTATCACTTAATAATGTTATACACCAAATTTTAAAATCTTTATTTACTTTTGACCATATCTACAAATACTTTCTATACTAGAGCTTACATACATACAAGTCCAAACTTACCAATTGCATATACTCAAATATCTAAAGAATATACATATCTGGGACGCTCTCAACATTAGCACCATCATATACCTACATCCGAACATATTGAATATAGTATAACTGATAATAACATCATACATACCCTCTCGAATTTCTCAAGTACACAATAATAAATCATAATCAAATATATGCTGATTAATACACCTCAAATCACCAATCAGTACCCTTACATATTCATATACCGAATACACACTCTTGAGCAAGCAATCACATACATCATCATGTTCCGAAAGGAACAAGCAACCACAATCAATCAATCATTTTTCTCTTTTCAATCGCAAGTTCATACAAACAATTAAATACGACATCAAATGTAGATAAAAATCATACACTGCTTTATCATCATCTTAGTCATGCATATACATATATGCATCACACATATGAATTTACGCATTATTTTGAATTCAAATTCCATAATCTTTAATAGTCCTCATCTCTTTTACTTATCAATCAAACATAATACGTTTTCAGAATTTTTATCTGAAAATATTGATACAGTATCTTACCAAATATACATTTCTATTCATATATATAGTCTATCAATCACGTACTTCTATTACTCAGTAAAGGCTTAATTTATACCAACCCAATCTATAAAGCTAAATCGTTTGCATTTGTCAATAACAAACCTATCACAATAACGCTCTTCCACATGTGCTAATACAAATCCGAAAATCGTAACTTGTTTTCTTTACCAATCTTATACATTTAAATCATATTTATCTTATCGTCTCATACGTATATAATACATGAACATATATTATACATACATATATATATACACATATACAAATACATATCATTACAGGTTCATACACTTACATACATCCATACATACACATAGACATTAAGCTCATCACATATCTCACTTCATATCATATCAATAGCAAAATCTGTACATGTAGTGCTTCATTAACTATTCATAACCCTGAACTCCATTCCCAAAACCATCTACTATTATTCTCATTTTCTCCTAAACACTTCCAACCATTTATAAATATATATATATATATATATATATATATATATATTAAACAGGAATAAACATTCAAGTACTCATCACATGGGTTACTTACGTGGCTTCCCGAGCACTCCAGGTGCTAGTCACATCTGTCAAAACAAATAGTGAAATGCCATCAGAAACCCAACTTACGGAATTCTCGACTAAACTACGATAAAATTCCAGAACTTTCCATAACAACCAAATCAAATCCGTTTTCAATGTTTTCAGTTTCATTACTCTTAAAACATCATTATAAACTAATCCAAATGGTCGGTTAACTTAAATTCTCGGTTTACAAATTTTTGGAAAAATCATCCCAAAAAAATATTCCGCAAACGCTACGGAATGGGCCCGAACCCTCTGAACCTATCCGGATTTATCCAAACATGTTCATAATATCATAAATAAGCCACAACTATCATCAAAACTGAAACACATCTTTATAAGCAATATTCCACTTTTATAGGAAACTTACATATTCTATCGGATCGATCAAACTCGTTCCATTTTCACTCGGATTCTACCTAATGCTCATATTCAATATACTAATACTCAAACAATTCATTCTATCTCATTACGTTACTCTACGAAACTATTGGATCCATCTGAACATTTAACATAAAACTTAAAATTTGTGAATTTTTACCGAAAGATCTTTCCGAGATTTCGAGGCCGTATAAGGACTCCAAACGATCCCACGAACGCACTGGAATTGACAGAATTCCGATCAGAGCAAATATTCATCATGGGTCACTATTCATCTGAATCGTCCTCCCTCATTTTGTGGGAAACCGAGCACGAATTAGAAACATCGTCATTGTCATCTTCTAGTACTCTCCGATAGCTTTGATTTGGCCGGTGGCTCAGGCCATGAAATGAAGCGACGAGCAGCGATCAGGATAACCAAGGTCGCGTATTTCTCTCTCATTTTCGCAGTTCACCGACGTTCTAGTGCTGCCCCCGGCTAACACAAGGTGGAAGGGTGGCTGGCTTACCCCTCTGTCCCGTCACGCTGGTCGGCGATGGCCGGTAGGCCGCCGACGCGACATGGGCGATAGTGACGCGAATTTGGGGACAGAGGTGTGTTTTGGGAGATTTAGTTTCTTTTTCCATTTTTGCAATTACAGGAAACTATAAGCTATTTATAAGAAAGTTTCAGAAATTTATGTTCAGGCCCCCATGAAATTACAATCAGGTCTTTATCTTGGAACTTTCTAGATATTACACAGTTTTGAAGCCCTTCTGATATAAATTTCGAAAAATGTTCAACATAAAAGTTGTTTGTCTCGAAAAAACGAGTTCGATGGTTCACGAATCAGCTCAATTGGAGTTAGTTTGAATGGTTTATAGCCGAAACAAGAATCTTTTACACGTAGAATGATAAAATCAGAAATCGCGTAACTTGTACTCGAAACCACGCGTTTTCCAACACGACCAAGCTTCAATTTAAAATATTCCGAACTATTTTACAACACATAAAACTCTTATTTTTTATTATCATCCCGTTCCAAATCCTTAACTTTAATTCGGAAATCTTCCAACACTGTTCTTAAAAACTCGGGATATTACATCCTCCCCTCTTATAAAAATTTCGTCCTCGAAATTTCTCCGTGCTTACGTCCAATCACTTGGAACCGAACATACGTCCATTATATTTTTATGCGCATTTGCAAGCTATCTCACCTTACACCTTATCAAAAGTTACGTATCTTACACTCCAATACAAACTATGTTATTTCAAAACGAAACATATCGAATCTTATATTTTATACCAATAACACATCAAACTTATCATCTCTATTCACACTCATCCATAGAAACACGCTCAAACCATTTCACACTCATCCATCAACAGAAAGAAAGTAAACGCGGATTCTATACAGCCAATCACATACATTATACGAAACGAGGAACATGGCTCATGTTCTTTGCACACAACCAAATACGGTTCCAAACGAAAACTTAACACAAATTTCATCATATTTTTTTCGTCCACAATACAAAATGGAACTTATTCATTTCAGATCATGTCATTCTATATCATATATGTAAATGACATCAATATCAAAATTTACATACATACATTATCCAATCGCACATACAACTTTGTATGGCTGACCACATAGCACATATAACCATCACTATACCCATAAGATCCATGTCTAACTATAAACTTACATTTTTTTTTTTGGAAAAGGTTACAAGTATATTCCAAAAATGTGTTTTTTGTACAAGTGTACAAGAGGCATCCCCAGGAAAGTGTTAAAAGTACAACAATGAACCAATGTTCAAAAAACAGAATACACGGCCAAGTACAATGCTACATCAAGCAATAACACCAACACATAGCAAAACTGCTCACGCAGCAAGTCCAAACAAATAGGCAAATTCCAGAGTAGCCAATTTTGTGACATCAAGCCCAATGCATCAAGCAGTCAACGAAATCGCAGCCCATTGCCAGCACATAACCACGTGCACAAACAGGCCATTCCAATGCAGCCGAAATCATCAACAACCTATGAATTCACAGCCCAGAAAAAAAAAAATGAGCCCATATAACCACGTGCACAAACAGGCACGTTACATCAACCAGCACACACGCGTTTCAGCCCAGCGAGCTCACATCCAGTGCGCCCATTCAGCTCAACCCAGCCCAATTCGCAGCACACAGAACAACAATGTGTAACGCCAAAAAGGATCTAGCAGCCCACGTTACAGGCGTATTTGGCCTTTAATTAACCAGCCCAAATCGAAGTACCAGCCACAAATCAGTCTTCATATTGCAAAGCAGGCCAACACGCAACAAAACGAAAGAAGGCCACCAGAAAACAAAGAATCCCACATCGATTAAAACACGGGGGAGCCACAAAAAAGAAAAAATAACAGCAGTCCCACATCGAATTTTCAAGCAACCAACGAAAAAAAGGCCACGCATACCATAGGCTATATTCCCTCAAGCCAAACCCACGCCTATTTTCAAGAGAAGTTCACTGAGGCTGAAAACAAAACCCAAACCCACACCGATTCAGAAGGACTTCCCCTCCAATTCACATACAGGCAAAGGCTTCTGAGAATTAAGAAAACCCAATCTACACCTAACTGAGTCACAAATTTCTCTTGCTACTTTATCCTCTGAAATAGAGCTCCTGTCAAAAACTCTTATGTTCCTCTCATACCAGATATAAGTACACTGAGGCTGCTAAGGTGATCCTGGCAACCAAATAACCAGATCACCCTTCTTTTTTAAACGAACCATAGCCCATCTAAGAAGCCCATCTAAGAAAAGTTTCACAATCTAAACGAGGCCATTGAATTGGGACCTTCAGAGAAGCAGCTTGCCAAACCATATTAGAGAAAGGGCAGTCAAAAAAGAGATGTATGTGAGTTTCTATATCCCAAGAGCAGAGAACACAAACAGCATCTTGCACAACTCCAAAACGTAACAGTCTATCCATAGTGTGTAATCTTCCAAGAGAGGCCAACCAGAGAATGAAAGAATGACGAGGGATATGACCACTAAACCAAAGCAAGTGGTGAATAGAATTAATACTCCTTCTGTTCCTTATAGAATCCCAGGCACTATCAATTGAGAATTTTCGAGAGCTGTTACCTTTCCAAATATACCAATCCGGTGTCCCAGTATTGGGCAAGAAATTTATAGAATCCCATACCTCTTTTAGTGCAATGGGGTTATCAGGGAAGTTCCATCTGCCATTACAGATTATTTGGGACACTTTAGCATCCGGGGGTATACCCGTATCCTTTAATGTTCGGAAACGGAAAGAGTTGCAAAGTGGACCCGTAGGAAGCCAAAAATCCCTCCAGAGAAAAGCAGATAACCCATCACCAATTCGAATCTGAAACAGACCTCTGCACCAATCTCTACTCCTAAGAATCTTTTTCCACATCCAAGAAGCATTGGAGGTGGGAGTCAAATGGCAAAAGGAGCGACCCTTTATAACAGTATCATGAATCCATCGAGTCCAAATAGAGAATTTGTCAGTGAGAAGCCTCCAAACATGCTTTAAAATGGCAGTTTTATTCTTATAACGAACATAATCTTTTATATCAACCAATACATCTATTATTACAGCCAGAAGTGACAAATAATCTTACATGCTCTTATAATGCTGATAGTCTGAAATCTGTCAACCTCTGTCATTATTTAAAATAGACAACGTAAAAAAATATATTTTAAAAACCATTTCGAAAATACATTTGAAAATCTCTTTTACTGTAAATAAAATCAGTTTCAAAATCCATTATCGTAAATCCATATCGAGCATCCAACATAACTCACTGGACGAAACATAAACGAGCGCCCAATGCCCAAATCGCGCGCACAGATCGGACAATGAACGAAATGATCCCTGATCGACAGAGGGTCGGGTCGGCCCACTGCAGTTGGGCAAACCCCTATATGAGCATCACAACGGAAACATGTCATATCAAATTATAAATCTGTAAAAAAACATTGCATGATTTAATTAAGCTTAATGTGTGCAAATTTGATTTGCTAACATAAAGCTTACTTTAATTTAATTGGATTAAATTTATAAAATGACCATAATGCCCTACTTTGAGTCCGTCATCACTGCTTTAATATAAAACTTAATTTATTTAATTGAATTAAAATATAAAAATGACCGAAATGCCCTTAAATGTTGGTCATATTTCTTTTAATTTGAAAAAATTTATTATCCCCTTTTTAGAGGAAGCCATGGCCGATCATCATCATCACCAAAACCCCTCAAATCATATTTGATGATTTATGAAGAAAGTAAAGAGAAAACAAGAAAAAAGCTTAGTTTGTCATTGGCAAGTGAAGCCTTGATACGCCTCCTTGTGAATGTGCCAAAGCTGTCATAACGAGAAATGGTCAGGACCAAAATCAGGAGTCACTAGTTAGTGATTGGCAATGAGTTGTCTACCTAATGAATATACGTAGGTGAGATCGTGCCAAAGTTGTGAGTCGAAATATATTCATGGGATCCTACTTTCACTATGGAATTCGATTTAATTATTGAATTCCCGTTCTCCGTTGGGGATTACAGTATTACGTAAAGAAGTGAGAGACACTGCTGGGTTAAAATCCCATAACTAAGGCAGTGCGTAATTTTATAGAAATTGCTGCTTTTGTTTTCCTTTATTCTATATTGTTAATAGATTTATACTTCTAATCCACTACATATCATATTACTTGATTTTTCCTGACTTTACTTATGGTTGCGTATTTCTAGAATAGGTTCTAGAATGACAGTAGACTTAGATATTGTTAGATTAGTTCAAACCATCGGGAACTGTTGTTCCAATTTTCTTGAAGAAACAAGATGGTTAGTGACTTAGTTACTAAGTCACGATAAGTAATCTAAATCGATATTTGTTTTAGGATATAGTTATCTAGTAAGAATAGTTTCTTATGCAGTAAGAATTGACTTGAATTAGTTCATGTCTCGAGATTCTTGACTAGCATTAGGAAAACCCCACTAGTATTTGTTTATCTTATAATGACGTTTCTTGGCTTTAGTGACTTTTAGAAGTCACGTGTCTGACACAAATTGCTAATCAATCATTTGCAATTATTGTGAATAATTGAACGCAAATTATAAAGTTAAAGAAAAGAGATGTGTATAGTTGTGTATAGAGAATATTGATTCTCACAATACGACAATTATAGGTATTGGATACTAGATCTTCTGTCTAGTTATTTAAAATAATGTTAATAACTATTTTGATATTTGATATCAGAACTTGTGACTATTGGATAGTTATTTATTCTATATAAATAGTTGTTAAATGTTTGAATATGACTAGTAGTGCCATTAATGAAAAGATAAAAATTAAGAAAATGTTCGGTTAACTAAATAACTTAGAACAGTGATTTATGAGATTTTATCACATAAGCATTAGATGTTTATTTCGTATGGTAAATGATGGTCTGATACGAGATCACACCATATATCCTTATCCATTTAATGAATATTGTATTCAGGATGCGATTAAATCTCATTTAACAAATGATCGTTATTGGACCACATATTTATTAAACTTATACTTTGGAAGTATGTGGTTTAATGAATTAGAAATTACCTTAGATAGTTTTCTTTACTCCGTAACTTAGTTAATGAATTGTCTGACTTAGTTACGTGTTTCTAAAAGAATATATATTTAACGTCTTGAATGGTTCAAGAACTTTCAATATGTTTCTGATGAAATATAGATAGAATATTTTAAATGGTTCAAAGATATTCTATTTGATGTGTTAAAAACTATATTTTTGAAATTCATCGTGAATCTTTGAATTGTTCAAAGATGTTTGATATGATCAAACATATGAATTTAAGGCAAAATTAGTTCTAAGGTTATTTAATGAATGTGATTCTTACTCAATATTAAACTTCCACGATTCCATCTTGATGGAATTGGTCAGTAGGAGAAATCGAATCTTATATGATTTGATTCGTTTGATATTGAGTGTTACCGAATTAGTTTCAATACTCTTGGGGATATGCTCCAGTAACACTAATTCATCCTTTTAATTAAGGTTCCATTAGTTTCTATAGTTACATATATGATATGTATAAGTAGAAAATTTGAATCTTGAAAAGTTTGAGATTTGAATTTTCTTTTGTATAATGGATATATAATTGAAAGTACTTGCTCCTCGGATGTACAAGTAAAAGTTTATCATTTATTCTATTTAATAGAATATTATATTCTTTTTGATAGAGTATCTTTTCTACGATCCCGAGTAATAAAATAGTTTTATTACTTGGTGTGTAACATTAGATGTTGAAGTCAAATGTGAGAATGATAAACTATAATGAAACTACGTAATTATTAAGATCAAAAGACCCTTAGTCAACTTCCATATAAGTCCAATAGGATGTTCGAATCATTTACGAAGTATTCGATACTTATTGATTCTGTTGTTTTCTTATCGAAGAAAATTATCCTATAACTTATAGTGGGAGCGATATTTGATATCGATTTCGGTAGTTAGCATTGAACCATAGATCTAAGACTATTCGTAGCTTACCACGATCAAGTTTTGAACTTGATTAAGCTTTCGTTATGAATCGTTCATAATATGCGGAAATTGTTTGCGCAACAAAAGCAAGGTGAGCTTATTAAAGGTTCGACCTTTATAGTATGACAATGAGAAAGGTTATGCTCAGTAGTCTATTGTAGATTTTGAGAAAACTTGTCTCTAGTCACACTAATTGAATAATTAAAAATCTTTTGGTTAATGTTGATATTAAACTATGTATTTTGGCTAAAGAATGCAAAGTGGTGTTCCTGAATGTTTTCTTCGAATGAGAAATCTGTTGTGGTTTCTTTGTTTGAAGATTTCATTCTAGAATGGCCCTAGAGTTTGTATTCTGCTAAGATCACAGTTTGATACACTAGCTTATAGAGCCTATTGTAGAGTCAAATAAGTTTTCCGAAAATCTGTGTTCTCTAATTTTGATACAGTCAGATTGTCTGATTTTATCAAAACATAGAGAATGCATATATGATAGTAGGGTCAGTGGGAGCATACAAATTTCTTTATAAGATTATATATCCTAACGACATTATCATTATTAAAGTAATAATGAGATTTTTATAAAGTAAAACATTTACTTAAGTCTTCTTTTGTCTGTGAAAGCAGTGTGAGTAGTCTATGTTATATCTAATATAAAGTTTTATATATGATATAAAACTAAGAGACTTGTGAGATACTCTCATTAGTTGCGTATTAGATATGATCTAACAAAGGACACAGTAAGACTATCTGTGTGACAGTTAGTATAACTGTTTAACAGTTAACGGGTCTTATATATATATATATATATATAGTATTCATCCTTTCATAAAGGATGATACCTTTGTTGTAAGAGAGATTGATTAGAATGTCTGGTCAATCTTATGCATCATAGGATGATGGCATAATGAATATTATATTATGTGCGATTAATGATATCAATTTAATCGTAACTGTTACGAGTTATTTTGATATGATGCAGACCATATGATGGGTCTTGAAACATTTTCTTTGTGATCTTTGAGATATTAAGAACAAGTTTCTTATTCATAGAGAATTTAGTCTGCAACCTTAAGGTCTGATTAGTTTTGATAGTGATACGTGTATATTAGACAAAGACCCTATGATTTACAACGTAGTGCGCAGTTACAATGTAGTTTGTAATTGACATTGGGAAGCGTCACTATAAGTTGTATATCTTTAAATAAAGTTCCTGGTCAAGATTTACTAACACGGGTCGGTTAGAAAAATCCGTTGAGACCAGTACATGTCGTATATCGTGACTTGGTCTGATGGTTTACCCCAATGAACTATGAGTCTCGGGAGACTCGTATAGCTATGTAAGTGTTTATTTGATAAACACTGAAAGACTCACTGAAGATTTCCTAATAGATGGTACACCAACGTCAATAGGAATCTTCTCGAGTTGAGCGAGCATAATGGTCCTTCGAATTGAGATACCACTGTGGTTATATGAGTTATCCCCCACACTTTGATGGCAGTCACGTCACCGATCTATTTAGATCAGACCTTCACCAATTCGTTGGGTGTGGATTGATGCTCATGATATCCTTTGTGTATCAAGATAGAATCTGTCAGTCCTGTGTACAGGGCATAAGCATCATGCACGTGTTTGCGATCTAGTAAATCCATGGCCGTGATATTTTTGGACAATTATGACCCATAGCATCACTATTTGTACAGATCACGGTGTTGTTGTACAAATTAACTATGTGACAAAAGAAGATTGCACTCTTATCATTTGTGATTAGATCACATAGATGTATAAATGATAGGAGGTCCCTGTGATTTGTTCATGGATTGAGAATGATATGAGACAGTATCAGTCCACGAAGGATAAATCATTAAATATCCCTAGTCAGAGCATTATCGATATTGGACATCGATGAATGCGTAAAAGACTAGTATTACACGTGTGCGCGTTGTGAGGGCACAACGACATAGTTCTCATATATTTGGGTATAGGATACTCATGCAAGTGTAATAGGAGGTTGTGTTTCAACCGATGGTACAGGAAACAGCTTCGCTCTGGATAAGACCCCATCGAAATTCCAATGGTAGTGACTATGTGTCTATGGAAGTCCGAAATCAGGGTAGATGTATTTGGTCTTAACCTGAGACTTGCACCGCTGATGCATACGACAATCAATATACTTTGGTTGAGGTCGTCCAGGGCTTTAACCGGTTTCTGTGTACGCCAATTCTGGGTATATCGAGAATCATAGTGTGTTGGGTGTGATGTCAAGACGGAAGTGTCACTCCAGTCATATGGAGTTGATGATCGCGCAGGGATACAAAACTGGCTCTCTAAATAAGGTTGCAACCGTCGGGATAATATGAGTTGGTCATGATTATCTGATATTAAAGAGACTAGTTGCTCGTAATCCGATATATGCTTCGTACGGGGCAGACACTTTACCAGCCCCAGGCCTCGCATGTGATCAACCGATACTGGACAGAAATACGCAATACTACATATACTGCGCCTGATACAGATCCTTTATTCCTGTAATGATATTTCCGGAGAATTGGGGAGGCATGGCGCTTTGCTAGAAGCCAACCTTGTCTTGTGATTCGGTATAAACGTAGTACGAGGTACTTACGTGTTCGGATAGTCCGACGACCGAATTTACTGCCAACATATCCGGGGATCTCATGGGTCGCTTCCCAAAGATTCACCGATGACGTATGACTCACACTTTAATTAATCTGGGATTAATAAGATGAGAGAGAAATTAATCTAGGATTAATTGCGGAGATATTTTATCTGGGATAAAATATCATTTAAAGAGAGATAACGATTAATTTGGAATTAATCGATAAATTAATATATTTGATATATTAAACGAAATTGGATTTCGACGCGGAATTAAAATTAGATTTTAATTCGGGCAAGCGAATTAATTTAGAATTAATTCGTTAGCGACGTGAATAGTGATTTCACTAGGCGTAATCATTTAATTACGATGCAACGAAAAATTCGTTAATTTGGAATTAGCGAACCCGAGCCCGAGATTATTTGCGAGCGCATTCGCATTTCGAATTCGAGTGCGGCACGCAAGTCAAATCAAGCATCAAATCACTAGTCGCATCTAGCGTCACATCAAGTGAGTGATATGACAAGTGATTGATTGATTGATGTGATTGAGTGATATGACAAGTGATTGATTGATTGATGTGATTGAGTGATGTGGTGGTTGTTGGCATTAAAAGTTTGACTTTTTATTAGCCAAATTTTTGGTATATGATTTAATAAAATCAAATACAAAATTAGACAACATTTTTACTCTTCTCTCTCTCCAATTTCTCTCATCCTCTCTCGCCCAAGAGGGCATTTCTTGTTCTGTTTTTCTGCTGAAAAACGTGAGCAGTGAAGGGAAGCAAGTGTGATTTTGTGGTAAAATCGAGAGTGCTAGCACACTCCGGGATCAATGCGAAGGTGATAGGGAAGTCCACCCATGAGCCGGGAACCATTCGACGAAGCTTGGAGCTTGACGAATGACCAAAATGGAGGCCAAACCAGTGAGCAAAAACAGCCCACTGCCGAACCAGTTCAAGGCAGAAAGATTTAATTTTGTTGCATCCGCGTCGCTCAACCGCTCGATGTAAGTATTCCGCGACTTCTCCATTGTATTCACATATGTTCATGCTTGATTTATGATCCTTGGGACCTAGATAATCTCCAACAATGGTATGAGAGCTTGATTAAAAGCATGAAAATTATTTAGGGCTTAAATTGGGCAAACTTGATTTTGAGCATGATTAATGAAATTGGATTGATTAGTATGCTTAAATGTGTTTGAATTAAGGATTGATTGGATCAATTTGTTGAAATTATGTTTTTGGAACATTTTTCCCCAATTTTTTCATGTTGGCTGAATTGGTCAAGCCCTAATATGTCTTGGGATTTTTGATTTTTGACAATTGGATGTATTGGAAATCATTCGGGAATATGATTTAATGTCGATTGTGGAATTTAATTGGATTGAAACCGAATCGGACAAAATTCCCCAAATTGCCGAGAATGTAAGAGCATGTAATTGGGTTTGAATTTTATTAAAATGTGTTGGACATGTTTTAATGTTGATGGCATGATTAATTAGTACTAATTTGGTGTTTTGGAAATATTGATTTGGGTGATTAATTATGTTAATGCACTTTGATTAATTAAATTGTAAAATTGGATTTTAGTAATTTAGTTAATTGGGCTAATTTTGGAAATTGAGCTTGAAATGTTGTAAATGGGCTTATTGGGCTTTGTTGTACAAAGTTGGGGTTAAGGCAAATTGGATTGGATCCAATTGGGCCCAAAACCGCATCCATAAAGTCCAATTATGACTTAATGGACCTTAATTATTTAATTGGGCCTAATGGGCCAAAATTGATTTATGGGCTTATGGGGTAAATCCCGGATTGGATTTTGGTTATTGGGTTTGACCCGAGTTGACCAAAAGTCCACGCCTTAAGAAATTAATTAAAAGCCCATTGGACTTTAATTAAATTGACGTTGGACATTAATCGAGCTTTGAGACCCGTAACGATTAAATTTGGAATTTAAGTCGTAAAGGTTCGTAAATAAAGTGTGATATTTAATTTGGAATTAAATAGTGAATTAGAATTGAATGAATATTAAATTGGATTTAATGATGTAGTTTAATTTAATTCGAGAATTCGTACTTTGAGTACTTATTCGCAAAACGAGTTTGACTCGAGCAAAATCAAATCGTTGTTTGAACATTGGATGATCACTAATTATCAGATTAATTAATTTGATTAGATTGATTGATAACATGCTTGTGTGAATACATGGTTGCGATGCATGAATAATGTATATCAGATGGATATTAGATGGGTGGGGCAATTTTAGAAATTGTAATAAATTTGATTTATTAATTGGACCTGCGTGTCCAGCCTTATCACCTTCATACTCTTTGTATTTCTCTTCTCACATATTCCCCTCAATGTAAATGAGGTTTCTTTAGAAGTGTAGTGTAACGGGTAGAAGCAAATACATGTGCTAGCGGGAGAGAGAAAGAGAGAGATTTGATCTAGGATCAATGTGTAAAGAATCCATCTGCATATCATTATTATTTTTTCATATGCGCTTTATTATGTGTTTAGAATGCATGTTTAAGGGTGTATGATGATGAGACCTTAACAAAGATAATAAATTGGTTGCCAATTTGCACTCGAAAAACCCTCGCAAAATATTAAGCGTTTTTTCCTTCCATTGAGTGATTCTCACTCAAGATCTAAGACGGCATTGGTTTGTTGGCCAAAGTCAAGGCCTTTGTCCGTCGAGGATGTGTTTGAATCACGAGAGCTTTGTTACATGTCAGTGTCTTGTCCAAGTTATGGTTTGTTGGCCAAAGTCAAGACCGCTTCTTGTCCATCGACATTGATTACGAAGCTTTCCATAGTCAATGGGTCACTCTTAACTAGGATCACTAAGTTTGTTGTGCCAAAGCCAATGCTTAGTTGATTCAGAGGAAAAAGGTTAGGTAATACATTGGATGTATTGGCATATATAAGATATATTTTTCGGACTTGGATGTCCCCATACCGGATCTAGGAATTGGATTGGATCCAATCGATCATAGAGATCTACCTAGTTAATTATCATACAATTTGTTGGCCAAAGTCAGGATTGTGTGATATTTAACGGGATCCTAGCCCACTAGGAAACGCGGTTTCCCGAGTACTCGACAGAGGGTTAGAGGCTCGCCAAAAAATAGTGGGAGGCAAGAATTGAATTTGCAATATTCGTTTAATTACTTGCCATACGCGCTCAAACAAATATCATTCGTCGTAATAAATTAAATGTTTGTTGGACTAATATTTAAATGTTGTTTTAATAAATAGTTTGACTATATTCAAACTATTCATTTATAGTTGATTTTATAATTGGATTATAGTAATCAATATAATTGACTTTAATCTATTAAATTATAGTTGATTAAATAGTTGGACTATTGTAATCATTATAATAAATAGTACCAAAATCGTTGATTAAATAGTTGGACTATTAGAATCAAGATATAAATTGAAAGATTGACGTTTAATACATAATCCTAGGGAAAATGTATTTAAATGGTTTAATTTTCAAATTGGGAATAAAATTTCAGGATGGTCATGGAAACTAATAAGTTACTTTATTTGATAAAATAACATAATAGGACTAAGCCCGGATTAAGCAAATAGTAGAGCATAATCTTTGAAAGATTTATGTGATGATAACTTTAGTGCTTAATCCATTTAGCTTGTCGCAGTAGACTCCTTAATTTCTGAATCAGAACTAAGGATTAGATCCTTAAAGTATGATAAAGAAATTGAAGGATCTTATAAATCTATAATTAGATTTTATAAGTACTAATTTGCAATAAATAATTCTTGGAGAATTAATGACTATTCTCAAGGAGACAAAGTCAAAGTTTGCAATTAGGCAAGTAGCGCAAGTCGCACCTTACTTCGATATTCTAGAAGGCCAAGGCTTGGCCAAAGGCTTCTAGAATGTGAAAAAAGGGCAAAGGCAAAATCATTATAGTCTTCTGGGAAGATAAAGGACATATCCCAAAATGTCTGCACAATTGTGGCAAATGGGATCGCGGAAGCGTGACTGCCGTTTGAACAAAGCAGACATGAAGGAATTGAAGACTGTGCAAGGCTCCGACTTCAAATATGTTTGTCAAGATTGTGTTCACTACTAGTATTGAAATTGGATTTTAAATACTTAGTGTGGTACATAAATACATACTGATGTTCAGAATCTGCTATGAGCAGGATTAGGAAACTGTTATAATGTAACTAGTTTGACTAGATACATTATCTCTATATCAGTGTTTAACCCGCTACGGGTGAACCTTTATATTCTAGAACACTAAAGTGTTTCATTATATAAAGATGATATTGAGATAAACACATTAGATGTGAATAACATAATTTATATTTTGAATATAAATAAATCTCAAACGTATAACATGACAAACAAATAGCTCAAACTGATTTGATCAGAAGAAACTAATTGTGGCATTGTTGTCTGGGACACAATTAAACAAGAATCGTATATCCGCACTTTTGAAGAGCGGGAACCAGGACTGATTTGATCCCAATCAAATAAAGTCTACGAATCTATTTTATTAGGCAAAGTGCCTAAAACATATTTACTTGGTAAAAGTGTAAAAGCCACCTATCTGTTAGCCCTAGTTCATAGTGAAGCAAGTGGGCCCATGTCTAGCTAGGCTAGATGTGGATATGAATATTCTGTGACCTATACGGATGTGGCATCGCGTTATGGTTATGTGTTTCTTTTGAAGAACACAAATTGGAAACTTTTAAAGTTTCGACACGAAATAGACGAACAGATCGGCTAAAGTATTAAACCGTCACGGTAAGACCGTAATGGAAAATATTTAAGCAATAAGTTTCTTAAATACTTGAAAGAGTAAATTATTCTTTCAAATGAGGACTCCTCCCGGAACACGTCAAAGTGAAGGTGTATCCGAACTGAGTAACCGAATTTGTTAGACATGATAAAGGTTAATCATGAGTCGCTCTGAGCTACCATTTCCTTCAACGGATAAGCTTTAATAGTGCAGAACTTATTTAGAATAAGGTTCCATAATAATTTGTTTGACATATATCATATTAGATATGAACATGAAAGAAACCAGGTTTCTCATTCCTGTAAATTTGGGAATGCTAGGCATGTGTTTGGATGATACCAAGCTAGAACCCAAATTGGATAAGTGCCAATTGTAGGTTATCTCAGGGATACCAAAGTATAGTACTTATACAACTCACTAGAGAACAATTAGATTGTTGCTCACCATGCGGTTTTCCTAAGAATAATACCGATATGCAGTGGTAAGTGGGAGGATAGTAAAACTCGATGAAAATCGGAGTAATACTGTCCAGGCATCCAATCCTAATGGAACACAAATAGTTCATCAAGGATGAAACTATTACCATTAATCGCATTTCGAATTCGAGTGCGGCACGCAAGTCAAATCAAGCGTCAAATCGCTAGTCGCATCTAGCGTCACATCAAGCGTCAAATCATGTCACTTTGAGTGATATGACAAGTGATTGATTGATTGATGTGATTGAGTGATGTGGTGGTTGTTTGCATTAAAAGTTTGACTTTTTATTAGCCAAATTTTTGGTATATGATTTAATAAAATCAAATAAAAAATTAGACAACATTTTTACTCTTCTCTCTCTCCAATTTCTCTTCATCCTCTCGACCAAGAGGGCATTTCTTGTTCTATTTTTCTGCTGAAAAACGTGAGCAGTGAAAGGGAAGCAAGTGTGATTTTGTGGCAAAATCGAGATTGCTAGCACACTCCGAGATCAATGCGAAGGTGATAGGGAAGTCCACCCATGAGCCGTGAACCATTCGACGAAGCTTGGAGCTTGACGAAGGACCAAATTGGAGGCCAAACCAGTGAGCAAAAACAGCCCACTGCCGAACCAGTTCAAGGCAGAAAGATTTCGTTTTTGTTGCATCCGCGTCGCTCAACCGTTCGATGTAAGTATTCCGTGACTTCTCGATTGTATTCACACATGTTCATGCTTGATTTATGATCCTTGGGACCTAGATAATCTCCAACAGGTATAACTTCAGAAACCAGTTCCGAGTGTTATTTAGAGATCATAAATTAAAAGTCGACTGTATTATACCGAACAGATTTGACGTTCTTATCTATATCTCTGGTATAATATGGATAGCCAGTGACGAAGGGATTATACGTATGCAATGACCTCGACTTGCATAGTTTAGCGAGATTATCTGTGGTTGTCATAATTCATGAGTGGGTGAATTATGGACACGAAATTGGATTTCGTGTAAGATAAACCTAAACTTAGAGAGTCCCACAATATGAAGTGTACTCGTTGAGCATTTGGGCAACAAATTATGAATAATACAGATTACTCATAATACTTCATCGGATTAAATGAGTTAATTCGAATCGTTTAATTGGTTAAATGAAAACACATGTTTAAGGGCATTTTTGGTCACTCGTAATTATTGTGTATTTGTATCTGATACATAATTTGATTAGATACACATTAATTAAGTGTCAAATGAGACTTTGACACAAGCCATTAATATATGTATTTGTTATTTAATGTAAATAAAAATACATAAATAATAATAATTATATTAATTAATTATTTAGATATTTAATTGTTAAATATTTGAATAGTTAAATAAGATTCATATTTCATAAATGTTATGAAATATGTTTAATTATTATTGATACACATTGCATGATTTAATTAAGCTTAATGTGTGCAAATTTGATTTGCTAACATAAAGCTTACTTTAATTTAATTGGATTAAATTTATAAAATAACCATAATGCCCTACTTTGAGTCCGTCATCACTACTTTAATATAAAGCTTAATTTATTTAATTGAATTAAAATACAAAAACTGACCAAAATGCCCTAAATGTCGGTCATGTTTCTTTTAATTTGAAAAATTTTGTTTTCCTCTTTTTAGAGGTAGCCATGGCCGATCATCATCATCACCAAAAACCCCTCAAATCATATTTGATGATTCATGAAGAAAATAAAGAGAAAACAAGAAAAAAGCGTAGGAAAATTGGAGATTAAAAGGTAATCTTTAATCTTCTTGAGTTTGGAAATTTAGTTTCTTATTCTTGTGTTGTTAGAATAGTTCTAGGGTTTTCTTTACTTGTTAAAATTGGGGCTTTTGGTGTTGGATGATGGATTTGGAAGTGTTATGCATGTGTGAAGTAATATTGAATGATATTATTGTAATAATTGTTCAATTTAATCATTTGATGATATGTTGCCATTCTAGAGTGTTATGACCACTCTTGTAATACCTAGAATTGTTCTTGGGTGCTTCATGTGTGGTGACTTTGATTGGTATTGTGATTAATTAGATTAATCTTGAAAAAAATGGATTTAAAGCATGAAAAATTGATATATTTATCTTCTTGATCAGATCTGGAAATACTTTTCATTTGGTGATGAAAAATATGTCATATGAATGTATTGGAAGTGTTTTGGGTGTGGGAACAATTTCCGGAAATTGTTTCGGAGTTGAAAACGGCGAAAAACAGCGTTACCACGGGGTGACTTTTGAGCCAACCGGGTGACAGTTGACCAAACAGTGAATTTGTCACTGTTTGGGCAGCCCATGAACCGCCCTAATACAATTGGGGCTGACCTGGGCAGCCCTCATGTGTATTGGGTGGTCGGTTCAGTCAAAACCGCATTTTATGCCATTTTACGGAAAAATATTTTCGTTAACGTTTCGCGACTTTTCTTAACTATTTATGTCGCTATTTGATATCGAATAAATAAGTTTAGGTGAAATATGAATGAATTATTCATATTGGATATTGAATAATTCATTCGGTAATTTAAAATTTTTTAAAATTACGATTTCGCCCAAACAGCGCTTCTACCGCGTCTTTTGCCCAAAACCCCAACAGTAACCTCTCGAATTTCTCAAGTACACAATAATAAATCATAATCAAATATATGTATTGATTAATACACCTCAAATCATCAATCAGTACCCTTACATATTCATATACCAAATACAGACTATTGTGCAAGCAATCACATACATCTTCAGGTTCCGAAAGGAACAAGCAACCACAACCAATCAATCATTTTTCTCTTTTCAATCGCAAGTTCATACAAACAATTAGATACGACATCAAATGGAGAATAAAAATCATACACTACTTTATCATAAGCTTAGTCATGCATATACGTATATACATCACACATATGAATTTACGCATTATTTTGAATTCAAATACCATAATCTTTAATATTCCTCATCTCCTTTACTATCAAGCAAACATAATCCGTTTTCAGAATTCTTATTTGAAAATATTGATACAGTATCTTACCAAATATATGTTTCTATTCATATACATAGTCTATCAATCATTTACTTCTATTACTTAGTAAAGGCTTAATTTATACCAACCCAATCTCTATACAGCTAAATCGTTTGCATTAGTCAATAACAAACCTATCGCAATAACGCACTTCCACACGTGCTAATACAAATCTAAAAATCGTAATTATTTTCTTTACCAATCTTATACACTTAAATCATATTTATCTTATCATCTCATACGTATATAATTACATGAACATATATTTATATTTTGTTGGGGTTGGTGCTCAGAGCGCCAATTCCCGGTTGTATTTCTGTTAAATACTTCTGTAAAACATTATTATTATGAATAATATATGCAGTTTCTATAATATAATCTATTCTTTTATATGGTAAAGACGTAATGACCCTAGAATGATTAGTCATGATACAGTTGCAAAAGCGTCGCAACGGACATTGAGATGTATCATGACGTTGTCATTCTCAGACAGTTTCTGGTCAAGGTTTACACTACTTGGTCAGTATAGTAAACTCGTTGAGACCGGTACATGTCGTATACTGGAATATATGATTCCAATGGTTTCTCAATGAACCATAAGTCTTGGAGACTAGTATAGACGTGTAGGTGTTTATAGCGGATAAACACTGAACGACTCATCGAAGATTCTTAATGGATGGTACACCAGCGTCAATAAGAATCTTCTTGGGTTAAGTAGCACTTGTGATTCTTAGACTTGAGATGCCATTGTGGGCGCATGAGACATCTTCTACACTTAGACGGCAGTCACGTCACCGATCTATTAAGATCAGACCTCCGCCTGTTCGTTGGGTGTAGATAGATCCTCAGGGTGTCCTATGTGTATCAAGATAGGATCCGTCAGTTCTGTGTACCAGAGCATAGATAGTCCATATGATTAGCAATCAGATAAAACCATGGGCCCATGGTAAAGTTTAGAAGCTAGTTCTAAACATTCTTTTGAGATTGCTAATAGAATAGTCGACTGGATAATCCCGATAGAGATTTGACGTTTACATCTATATCTCTGGGATTTATCCGGATACCTGTGACGGAGGAATTATACATTTGCGATGACCTCGACCTGTATGGTTCAGCGAGATTATCTGTGATCGTCATAATCTACGGGTGGATAGATTATGGACACGAAATTAGATTTTGTGACGGATATACCTAACCTAGAGAGTCTCAATAATGAAACATACTCGTTGAGCACTAGAGCAACATAAATAAATAATATTGATTATTTATAAAGTCGTTTAATGGTTAAACGCAAGATACATGCTAAAGAGACTAGATAGTCATTTCCTTAATTATTGTGTATTTATTTAATACTTGATTAATTTAAATACACATTAATTAATAGTCAAAATGAGTTATTTGACTTATTTCCTAAATGAATATATGTTTTTAATATTTAATGTAAATATTATACATATATTTAATATATTTGTATTTGATTAATTAATTAATTATTTAATTGTTAAATGATTAATTAATTAAAAATAAATATCTTACATTAGGATATTTAAAGTAAATGACATTAGTTGCATTTGTTGACCAAAATAAATATCTAATAAAGTAGTTTATAAGATATTTGTGCAAGTTGATATAATGATAATTGAAATGAAATTGAAATTACAATTTCTTGTTTTTGGCTTTGAATTTCGGCCAAGGTGGAAATGTAACAAGTATATATTGTTTTTCATTTCATTTAATTGTTAACCTAATACACTTTATCAAAACAAACACCATTGAAGAAACCTAAAGGAAGCTTGAGAAAGAAAGAAAGATCAAAGGAAAGCTTGATTTTAGTAAGTTTTTTCCAACTTACTATTAGTAAGGAAATTGTTCCTTAGGATCTAGGCTTCAATATATGATATCCTTAGGTTATTTCCTTCTTTGTTCTTTGTGGTTTTTGTTGATGGAAGTTTTGGTGAAGGTGTAAAGCATGTATGATGATGGAAGTTTGTAACTAGTGTAGTTGTAAACATTCTTTTAAGGTTTATGAAACCATGTTGCTAATCTAGAGTTGTTGACCCACTCTTAAATGACCTAGATTTGATCTTGAGTTGTTTCATTGTGTTGAGACTTGGAATTGGATGGAAGAATGATGATTGAAGTAATTGATTTAATGTATTTGGTCTAATTTGTCCAATTTGAGGAAATTGAAAAATTAGGGTTTTTAACTAATTCCAAATTTGGGGGTTTTCATATATGTTGAGAATTTGGGTGTGTATATGATGCATGCAAAGTTTCATGTTGATTGGATTTCATTTAGATGAGTTTTGAGACATGAAATGACCAAATGGTCAAATTGGGCACCAAGTGAGGCTCACGGCCTTGATAAGGAATTTTGGGGATTTTGGTCCTTTGGTGTTTTGATGTTTTGAACATCATAAGTTCATCTTAGAAATGATTTAGAATCATTCAAAATTGATTGGATCAATTTCGGACTAAAACGGACAAAAATACAAAGCAAGGGTATTTCGGTAAATTCACTTAAAATTGTTTTATTGAATTTATTTTCATTATTTGATTATTGGAATATTAAATAAATATGTTTATTTAATTAATCCGAGAAAAGTTTTGAAATCTGAAAATCGGATTTTCACCGCTTCCGCTGCGTTACCGACCGGACTCACCCCCTAAATAACCCCTACAATATTTATACAGATACATATTCATTCACATATACAAATACCTATCATTACAGGTTCATACACTTACATATATCCATACATACACATTGGCATTAAGCTCATCATATATCTCACTTCATATCATATCAATAGCAAAATTTGTACCTGTAGTGGTCGATTAACTATTCACAACCCTGAACTTCATTCTCAAAACCATCTCCTACTATTCTCATTTTATCCTAAACATTTCAAACCATTTATATATATATATTAAACATGAATCAACATTCAAGTACTCATCGCATGGTTACTTACCTAACTTCGCGAGCACTCCAGGTCCAAGTCACATTTGTCAAAACAAATGGCGAAATTCTTTCAGAAACACGACTTACGAAATTCTCGACTAAACTACGATAAAATCTCGAAACTTTCCAGAACAACCAAATCAAATCTGTTTTCAAAATCTTCCGAAAAACATTTATGCAAATACTACGGAAGAGTCCCGAACCCTCTGAACCTACCCGGATTTATCCAAACATGTTTGTAATATCATAAATAACTCATAACTATCATCACAACCGAAACACATCTTATAAGCAAAAATCCACTTTTATCGGAAACTTACATATTCTATCGGATCATCAAACGCGTTCCGTTTCACTCGAATTCTACCGAATGCTCATATTCAATATACTAATACTCAAACCATTCATTCTATCACATTACGTTACTCTACGAAACTACTGGATGCATCCGAACATTTAACATAAAACTTGAAATTTACAAATTTTTACCGAGAGGTCTTACCGAGATTTTGAGGCCATATACGGACTCCAAACGATCCCACGAATGCACTGGAATCGACAGAATTCCGATCGAGCTACTGTTCATCATGAGTCACTATTCATCTGAATCATCCTCCATTGTTTCGTGTGCAACAAAGCACGGATCAGAAAAATCATCATTGTCATCTTGTAGTACTCTTCGAGAGCTTTAATTTGACGGGTGGCTCGGGCCATGAAACGAAGCGACGAGCCGAGATCGGGATAACCAATGCCGCGTATTTCTCTCTCTTTTTCGCCATTCGCCAGCGTTCTAGTGCTGTCGCCGGCCACCATAAGGTGGAGGGGTGGCCGGCGCACCCCTCTGTCTCGTCACCGGTCGGCGATGGCCGACAGGTCGCCACGAGATAGGGGCGACAGTGACGCGAATTTGGGGACAAGAGTGTGTTTTGGGAGATTTGGTTTCTTCTGCCATTTCTACAATTAGAGGAAACTATAGACTATTTATAAGAAAGTTTCATAAATTTACGTTCAGGCCCCGTGAAATTATAATCAGGTCCCGACCATGAAACTTTCTGAACATTTTGCATTTTTGAAGCCCTTGTGATGTAAGTTTCAAAAATTATTCAACATGAAAGTTGTTTGTCTTGAAAAAACGAGTATGATGGTTCAAGAATCAGCTTAATCAGAGTTTGTTTGTGTGGCACAATTATGACCCATAGCGTCACTATTTGTACAGATCATGGTGTTGTTGTACAAATTAACTATGTGACAAAGGAGATTGCACTCTTATCATTTGTGATTAGATCACCTACATGTATAAATGATGAGAGGTCTCTATGATTTGTTCCTGGACGGAGAATGATATTAGACAGTATCAGTCCACGAAGGATAAATCATTAAATATCCCTAGTCAGAGTATTATAGAGATTGGACATCGATAAATACGTAAAAGACTAGTATTAAACTTGTGCGCGTTGTGAGGGCACAACGACATAGTTCTCATATATTTGGGTATAGTATACTCATGCAAGTGTAATAGGAGGTTGTGTTTTACCGATGGTACGGGAAACAGCTTCGCTCTCGATAGACCCCCTCGGAATTCCATTGGTAGTATGACTATGTGTCTATGGAAGTTCGAAATCAGGGTAGGTGTATTTGGTCTTAACCTGAGACTTCCACCGCTAATACTTGCGATAATCAATATACTTTGGTTGTCGTCGTCCAGGGCTTTAACAGGTTTTATGTACGCCAATGCTGGGTATATCGAGATTCGTAGTGTGTTGGGTGTGATTTCAAGACAGAAGTGTCACTCCAGTCATATGAAGATGATGGTCACGTTGGATACGGGACTGGTTCTCTTAAATGTTGCAGCTATAGGGATAAAATGACAAGGTCATGTTTATCCGATTATAGAGACTAGTCACCAGACATCCGACATGTGTTTCGTATGGGGCAGACACAATTCCAGCCCCAGGCCTAGCACGTGATCATTCGATACTGGACAGAAATACGCAATACTACGTATACTACGCCTGATATAGATCCTTTATTCCTGTAAGGATGTTTCCGGAGAATTGGGTAGGCATGGCGCTTTGCTAGAGGCCAATCTTGTCTTTTAAATCGGTATAAACGTAGTACGAGGTACTTACGTATTCGGATAGTCCGACGACCGAATTTACTGCCAGTATATCTGGGGATCTAATGGGTCGCTTCCCAAAGATTCACCGATGACGTATAACTCGCACTCTAAATTAATCTGTGATTAATAAGATGAGAGAGAAAATTAATATGGGATTAATTGAGGAGGTATTTTATCTGGGATAAAATATCCATTAAGAGAGATAACGATTAATTTGGAATTAATCGATTAATTAATATATTTGATATATTAAACGAAATTGGATTTCGACACGGAATTAAAATTAGATTTTAATTCGGGCGAACGAATTAATTTAGAATTAATTCGTTAGCGATGTGAATAGTGATTTCGCTAGGCGTAACATTTAATTACGACGCAACGAAAAATTCATTAATTTAGAATTAACAAACCCGAACCCGAGATTATTTGCGAGCGCATTCGTATTTCGAATTCGAGTGCGGTACGTCAAATCAAGCGTCAAATCGCTAGTCACATCAAGCGTCAAATCACTTGTCACTTTGAGTGATGTGACTTGACAACTTGTGATTGATGTGATTAGGTGATGTGTGTGGTTGGCATTTGTGGGCATTAAATGCTTTGACTTTTGGAACCAAAATTATGTATTTGTTTTAGAAATGAAATACCAAAATTTAAACACACATTTTTTATCTCTTTCTTTCTTCTCTTTGCTCACGTTTGGAGCAACCAATTTCTCTCTTCATCTCACGCCCTTAGAGGGCATTTTTCTTCTGTTTTGGGCAGTGAACTACCGAGTGGATTGAAGAAAAAGGGAAGCACTAGAGTGGGATTTTATGGCAAAATTACAAGTGCTAGCACACTTTCGAGACATGCGAAGGTGATAGGGAAGTCCACCAATGAGCCGGGAACCATTCGACGAAGCTCGGAGCTTGACAAAGGACCCAAACTGAGCCAAACCAGTGAAGACCTCACTGCCACTGCCGAAACCGTGAATGGAGGAAGAAAATCAGTTTCGTTCGCTCCTCCGCGTCGCTCAACCGATCGATGTGAGTATTCCGCAACTTCTTCGATGTGTATTCGCACTTGATTCATGCTTATTATTGATCTTGGGACCTTAATAGAAACCAACAATGGCATCTAGAGCATGGTTTGAGCATGAAAAAGTTTAGGGTTAAAATGTGTTTGAGCATGATTTATGAAATTGGATGAATGAATATGTTTTAAATGTGTTTTAATTGAGGATTGATTGCTTAATTTATTGAAATTGTGTTTGGAATAAATTTCCCCAAATTTTCTATGTTGGCTGAATGCCTTAGCCCTTTTGTCTTGGAATTTTTTGATTTTTTAATTCATTGTGAGTTAGAATCAATTAGGATGTTGATTAATGTCGATTGTGGGATTAATTGGATTGAAACCAAATCAGATATAAAATCCCCTCCTGGCCGGGACTTTGTGAAGCATGTTTGGGTTTGATTTTAATCAAAATGTGTTGGACATGTGATGATGATGATGAACATGATTAATTGGGCTAATTGGTGTTTTAGAAATATTAAATTGGTTGATTAATCATGTTATACATTTTGGTAATTAAATTGGGAAAATTGGATTTTTGGAATTTAATTATTTGGGCCTTAAAATTGGATTTGGGCTTTTAAAGTTGTTATTGGGCTTATTGGGCTTTGTTGTATAAAGTTGGGTTTAGGAAAAATTGGTTGGATCCAATTGGGCCCAAAACCGCTTCCATAAAGCCCAAATATGACTTAATGGACCTTTAAAGTTTAATTGGGCCTAATGGGCCTAAATTGATTTATGGGCTTATGGGGTAATTCCCGGATTGGATTTTGGTTTTCGGTTTGACCCGGTTGACCAAAAGTCCACGCCTTAAGAAATTAATTAAAAGCCCATTGGACTTTAATTAAATTGACGTTGGACGTTAATCGGGCTTTGAGACCCGTAACGATTAAATTTGGAATTTAGGTCGTAAAAGTTCATTAATAAAGTGTAGTATTTAATTTGGAATTAAATAGCGAATTAGAATTGAATGCATATTAAATTGGATTTAATGATGTAGTTTAATTTAATTCGAGAATTCGTACTTTGAGTACTTATTCGCAAATCGAGTTTGACTCGAGCAAAATCAAATCGTTGTTTGAACATTGTATGATCACTAATTATCAGATTAATTAATTTGATTAGATTGATTGATAACATGCTTGTGTGAATACATGGTTGCGATGCATGAATAGTGTATATCGGATGGATATTAGATGGGTGAGACAATTTTAGAAATTGTTGTAATAAATTTGATTTATTAATTGGACCTGCGTGTCCAGCCTTATACCTCCATATTCTTTGTATTCTCTTCTCACTTATTCCCCTCATTGTAAATGAGGTTTCTTTAGAAGTGTAGTGTAACATGTAGAAGTGATACTTGTGCTAGCGGGAGAGAGAAAGGGAGAGATTTGATCTAGGATCAATGTGTAAGGTATCCATCCGCATATCATTATTATTTATTCATATGCGCTTTATTATGTGTTTAGAATGCATGTTTAAGGGTGTATGATGATGAGACCTTAACAAAGATAATAAATTGGTTGCCAATTTCCACGTAAAAAAAAAACTCGCAAATATTAAGCGTTTTTCCTTCCATTGATTGATTCTCACTCAAGATCCGAGACTGTCATTGGCTTGTTGGCCAAAGTCAAGGCCTTTGTCCGTCGATGATGTGTTTGAATCACGAAGGCTTTGTTCCATGTCAGTGTCTTGTCCAAGTTGTGGTTTGTTGGCCAAAGTCAAGACCACTTCTTGTCCATCGACATTGATTACGAAGCTATCCATGGTCAATGGGTCGCGCTTGACTGGGATCACTAAGTTTGTTGTGCCAAAGCCAAGGCTTAGTTGATTCAGAGGAAAATGGTTAGGTAATACATTGGATGTATTGGCATATATAAGATATATGTTTCGGACTTGGATGTCCCCCTACCGGATCTAGGAATTGGATTGGATCCAATCGATCTTAGAGATCTACCTAGTTAATTATCTTACAATTTGTTGGCCAAAGTCAAGATTGTGTGATATTTAACGGGATCCTAGCCCACTAGGAAACGTGGTTTCCCGAGTACTCGACAGAGGGTTAGAGGCTCGCCGAAAAATAGTGGGAAGCAAGAATTGAATTTGCAATACTCGTTTAATTACTTGCCATACTTAAATTAAATGTTAGTTGGACTAATATTTAAATTGTTGTTTTAATAAATAGTTGGACTATATATTCAAACTATTCATTTATAGGTTATTTTATAATTGGATTATAGTAATCAATATAATTGATTTTAATCTATTAAACTATAGTTGATTAAATAGTTGGACTATTGTAATAATTATAATAAATAGTACCTAAATCGTTGATTAAATAGTTGGACTATTAGAATCAAGATTAAATTGAAAGATTGACGTTTAATACATAATCCTAGGGAAAATGTATTTAAATGGTTTAATTTTCAAATTGGGAATAATTTCAGGATGGTCCTGGAAACTAATAAGTTATTTTATTTGATAAAATAATATATTAAGCCTAAGCCCGGAGTTAAGCAAATAGTAGAGCATAATCTTTGGAAGATTTATGTAATGATAACTTTAGTGCTTAATCCATTAAGCTTGTCGCAGTAGACTCCTTAATTTCTGAATCAGAACTAAGGATTAGATCCTTAAAGTATGATACTGAAATTGAAGGATCTTCATAAATCTATTTTTAGGTTTTAGAAGTACTAGTATTGCAATAGTAAACTCTTGGAGAGTTAATGACCATTCTCAAGGAGATAAAGTCAAAGTTTGCAATTAGGCAAGTAGCGCAAGGCGCACCTTACTTCGATATTCTAGAAGGCCAAAGGCTTCTGGAGTGTTGAAACTGGCAAATGCAAAATCATTATAATCTTCTGGGAAGATAAAGGACATATCTCAAAATGTCTGCTAAATGTGGCAAATGGGATCACGGAAGTGTGACTGTCGTTTGGACAAAGCAGACATGATGGAATTGAAGACGAGCAAGGCTCTAACTTCAAATATGTTTGTCAGAATATGTTCACTACTAGTATTAAAATTAGATTTTAAATACTTAGCGTGGTACATAAAATATATCTATTGATGTTCAGAATCTGTTTTGAACAGGATACTGACTTCAATAGAGATTTATCTACGAATTGGAAACGGAACAAAAGTCTCTGTTTTAACCGTAGATACCTAAATTTAGGAACTACCTTCGGGTGTGTACTTAAATAAGGAACTGTTATAATGTAACTAGTTTGACTAGAAACATTATCTTTATATTAGTGTTTATCCCGCTGCGGGTGAACCTTTATATTCTAGAACACTGAAGTGTTTCATTATATAAAGATGATATTGAGATAAACACATTAGATGTGAATAACAGAATTTATATTTTGAATATAAATAAATCTCAAATATATAATATGACAAACAAATAGCTCAAACTGATTTGATCAGAAGAAACATATTGTGGCATTGTTGTCTGGGACACAATCAAACAAGACTCGTATATCCACACTTTTGAAGAGTGGGTACTCGGACTAATTTGATTCTAATCAAATAAAGTCTACGAATCTAGTTTATTGGGCAATGTGCCTATAACACTATTTACTTGGTAAAAGTGCAAATGCCACCTATCTGTTAGCCCTAGTTCATAGTGAAGTAAGTGGGCCCATATCTAGCTAGGCTAGATGTGGATATGAATATTTCGTGACCTATATGGATGTGGCATCACGTTATGGTTATGTGTTTCTTTTGAAGAACACAAATGGAAAACTTTTACAGTTTCGACACGAAATAGAAAAACAGATCGACTATAGTTTTAAATCGTCACGGTTAGACCATGATGAAAATACTTAAGCAATAATTTTCTAATATACTTGAAAGAGTATAGTATTCTTTCAATGATGACTCCTTCCAGAACACGTCAGTTTGACGGTGTTTCTGAACTGAGATAAACCGAATTATCTTAGACATGATAAGGATAATCATGAGTCGCTCTGAGCTACCATTTCCTTCAACGGATAAGCTTTGACAGTGCAGAACTTATTTTGAATAAGGTTCCATTAAAATTTGTTTGACAGATTACATATTAGATATGAACGGGAAAGAAACCGGGTTTCTCATTCCTGAATATTTGGGTATGTTAGGCATATGTTTGTATGACAACAAACTAGAAACCAAATTGGATAAGTGCCAATTGTAGGTTATCCTAGGGATACCATAAGTATTGTACTTATACATCTCACAAGAGAACAATTAGATTGTTGCTCACCATGCGGTTTTCCTGAGAGGAATACCGATATGCAGTGGTAAGTGGGAGGATAGTAAAACTCGATGAAAATCGGAGTAATACTGTTCAAGGCACCGAATCCTAATGGAACACAAAATAGTTCATCAAGGATGAAACTATAACATTAATCTTCGAATACACAAGAACCGCGTAAGTCGGAGAGAGTCAGAAACCAACTTGGGGTATGGGTTTCTGATCTCACCTCATAAAGATTTCTATCTTATTGAGTTATACCAACTGACTACGAATGAGGAAGTGATACAAGGTATCGACTCCCTATCATGGCAAAGTGTCATGAATCCGAAATGGATTCCATGTATATCAACTATGTTTGGATACTAGTTGATGTACCACAAAGCATTGTGCCTATTGGTACTTATAAGTCTTCAAGGAAGACATACATGGATGGCAACATACCAACGTATAAAACTAGGCTTTTAGCGGAAAGGTATCGTTATCAATATTGTGTTGATCATGATTCAACCTTTTACCTGTTGCCACGGTAAATCCATTTGGATAATGCTTGCTAAAGCTGCATGTTTCATTTATGAAATATGTCAGCTTAACATGAAAATCACTTTCCTGAAAAGGAAACCTTTTGGAGGATGTTTATAACATCCTGTCGGTTTTGTCGTACCAAAACTAGCAAACGAGATTTGCGGGTTTTCGATCCATGTTTGGATTGAAGCAAGCATTAGGTTCTTGGAATTATCGTTTTGATGTAATCATAATGATTTATGATTTAATTCAAAACGAAAATGATTCTTGTGTATATAAGAGGGTTATTGGGAGCGCACTGATAATCGTTGTCCTATAAAATAATGATAATATTTCATTTCTTGGAAATGATATTCCAATTATAATAATCGGTGAAAGCTTGGCTATCGAGAAAGCTCTCCGAGAAATCGTACATTGAAAAATGTACGCTACCTGGTGTCTCATACGCTTTGAGCATATGGATTCACAAACAGGCCAATCCAAGTGATAGTCACTGGATTGATGTTAAGAACATCCATTAGTATCTTAGAGAACTAAGGATGCTGTCTTAATCTCTGGAGAAAGAGAACTTGAAGTTACTGGAATCACTGTAGCAAGTTTCCTAAACTGATAAAACGACTATAAGTCGCAAGCGGTGCTATAAAGTTTGAATAACGGAATAGTGAGCTAGAAATCTTCCAAGCAAGATACTGTTACCGAATAAACAACACATGTGGGTTATTGCTGCAGCTGAGGCGGCAATAGAAGCCTTCTGGGTCGATAAATAAATCTAATTAGATTAGATATAATTCTGTTAGCAGCTAAGCTAGGCTTGAGCACAGGCTAAAGAATTAATGGTCTCATAAACGATCCAGATACATACTTCGATATTCATCTGATTCGTTCGGATCATACATCGCGGTGATGTGATGATCGAATAAATCGCATCAGACGATAATCATGCAAATCCGCTGACGAAAGCCTTTTCTCAGTAGTTTGAGCCAACCGTACATAGTTCGGGTGTCAAGCACTCGAGTGACTGGCTATAGGCCAAGTGGGAGATTGTTGGAAAATTATGACACATAGCGCCACTATTTGTACAAATCATGGTGTTGTTGTACAAATTAACTATGTGACAAAGGAGATTGCACTCTTATCATTTGTGATTAGATCACCTAGATGTATAAATGATGAGAGGTCTCTATGAGTTGTTCCAGGACGGAGAATGATACGAGTATCATTAATGATTTATCCTTCGTGGACTGATACTGTCTCGTATCATTCTCCGTCCTGGAACAACTCATAGAGACCTCTCATCATTTATACATCTAGTGATCTAATCAGAGTATTATCGAGATTGGACATCGATAAATACGTAAAAGACTAGTATTACACTTGTGCGCGTTGTGAGGGCACAACAACATAGTTCTTATATATTTGGGTATAAGATACTCATGCAAGTGTAATAGGAGGTTGTGTTTTACCGATGGTACAGGAAACAGCTTCGCTCTGGATAGACCCCCTCGGAATTCCATTGGTAGTATGACTATCTGTCTATGGAAGTCCGAAATCAGGGTAGGTGTATTTGGTCTTAACTTGAGACTTGCACCGCTAATACTTGCGACAATCAATGTACTTTGGTTGCGGTCATCCAGGGCTTTAACAGGTTTTTTGTACGCCAATGCTGGGTATATTGAGAATCGTAGTGTGTTGGGTGTGATGTCAAGACGGAAGTGTCACTCCAGTCATATGGAGATGATGGTCACGTAGGATACGGGACTGGTTCTCTTAAATGCTGCAGCTATCGGGATAAAATGACAAGGTCATGTTTATCCGATTATAGAGACTAGTCACCAGACATCCGACATGTGCTTCGTACGGGGCAGACACAATTCCAGCCCCAGGCCTAGCACGTGATCATTCGATACTGGATAGAAATACGCAATACTACGTATACTACGCCTGATATAGATCCTTTATTCCTGTAAAGATGTTTCCGGAGAATTGGGTAGACATGACACTTTATTAGAGGCCAACCTTGTCTTGTAAATTGGTTTAAACGTAGTACGAGGTACTTACGTGTTCGGATAGTCCGACGACCGAATTTACTTCCAACATATCCGGGGATCTCATGGGTCGTTCCCAAAGATTCACCGATGATGTATAACTCACACTCTAAATTAATCTGGGATTAATAAGATGAGAGAGAAAATTAATCTGGGATTAATTGAGGAGGTATTTTATCTGGGATAAAATATCCATTAAAGAGAGATAACGATTAATTTTGAATTAATAAATTAATTTGGAATTAATCGATTAATTAATATATTTGATATATTAGACGAAATTGGATTTCGACGCGGAATTAAAATTAGATTTTAATTCGGGCGAACGAATTAATTTAGAATTAATTCGTTAGCGATGTGAATAGTGATTTCGCTAGGCGTAATCATTTAATTACGACGCAACAGAAAATTCGTTAATTTAGAATTAACGAACCCGACCCCGAGATTATTTGCGAGCGCATTCGCATTTCGAATTCGAGTGCTGCACGTCAAATCAAGCGTCAAATCGCTAGTCACATCAAGCGTCAAATCATTTGTCACTTTGAGTGATGTGATTTGACAACTTGTGATTGATGTGATTAGGTGATGTGTGTGGTTGGCATTTGTGGGCATTAAATGCTTTGACTTTTGAAACCAAAATTGTGTATTTGTTTTAGAAATGAAATACCAAAATTTAAACACACATTTTTTTTATCTCTTTCTTTCTTATTTTCGCTTACGTTTGGAGCAACCAATTTCTCTCTTCATCTCACGCCCTTAGAGGGCATTTTTCTTCTGTTTTGGGCAGTGAACTTCCGAGTGGATTGAAGAAAAAGGGAAGCACTAGAGTGGGATTTTGTGGCAAAATCATAAGTGCTAGCACACTTACGAGACATGCGAAGGTGATAGGGAAGTCCACCCATGAGCCGGGAACCATTCGACGAAGCTCGGAGCTTGACAAGGGACCCAAACCGAGCCAAACCAGTGAAGACCTCACTGCTACTGCCGAACCAGTGAATGGAGGAAGAAAATCAATTTTGTCGCCTCCGTGTCGCTCAACCGATCATTGTGAGTATTCCGCAACTTCTTCGATATGTATTCGCACTTGATTCATGCTTATTATTGATCTTGGGACCTTAATAGAAACCAACAGTTTGAATATTTTTTAGCCGAAACAAGAATCTTTTATACGTAGAATGATAAAATCAGAAATCGCATAACTAGTTCTCAAATCACCCGTTTTCCAACACGACCATGCTTCACTTTAAAATATTCCAAACTATTTTCAAACACATAAAACTCTTATTTTTGATTATCATCATGTTCCAAATCTTTACCTTTAATTCGAAAACCTTCCAACACTGTTCTTTAAAACTCAGGATATTACATCTGAAAATCTATTTTTGTCAAGGTGCCTTGTGATAGTTTAATGATTTTTGACCATCTGTGATGCTTGATATGATATGGGTGTTGGACAATTATGACCCATAGCGTCACTATTTGTACGGATCATGGTGTTGTTGTACAAATTAACTATGTGACAAATGAGATTGCTCTCTTATCATTTATGATTAGATCACCATGATGTATAAATGATAGGAGGTCCCTGTGATTTGTTCCTAGATTGAGAATGATATGAGACAGTATCAGTCCACGAAGGATAAATCATTAAATATCATTGGTCATAGTATTATCGAGATTGGACATCGATAATGCGTAAAAGACTAGTATTACACTTGTGCGCGTTGTGAGGGCATAACGACATTGTTCTCGTATATTTGGGTATAAGATACTCATGCAAGTGTAATAGGAGGTTGTGTTTTACCGATGGTACGAGAAACAGCTTCGCACTGGATAGACCCTCTCGGAATTCCATTGGTAGTATGACTATTTGTCTATGGAAGTCCGAAATCATGGTAGGTTTATTTGGTCTTAACCTGAGACTTGCACCGCTAATACTTGCGACAATCAATACACATTGGCTGTGGTCGTCCAGGGCTTTAACATGTTCTGTGTACGCCTCTGCTGGGTATATTGAGAATCGTAGTGTGTTGGGTGTGATGTTAAGACGGAAGTATCACTCCAGTCATATGGAGATGATGATCGCGCAGGGATACAAAACTGGTTCTCTAAGGGTTGTAACCATTGGGATAATATGACTTGGTCATGATTATCCGATATTAAAGAGACTAGTTACTCGTAATCCGATATATGCTTCGTACGAGGCACACACTGTACCAGCCCCAGGCCTTGCATGTGATCATCCGATACTGGATCGAAATACCCAATACTACGTATACTACGCCTGATATAGATCCTTATATTTATGTAAGGATATATCTAGAGAATTGGGTAGGCATGGCGCTTTGCTAGAAGCCAACCTTATCTTGTAAATCGGTAAAATGTAGTACTAGGTACTTACGTGTTCGGATAGTCCGACGACCGAATTTACTGCCAACATATCGGGGATCTCATGGGTCGCTTCCCGAAGATTCACCGATGACGTATGACTCGCACTTTTATTAATCTGGGATTAATTAATGATGAGAGAGAAAATTAATCTTGGATTAATTGCAGAGATATTTTATCTGGGATAAAATATCATTTGAAGAAAGAGAAAATGATTAATTTGGAATTAATCGATAAAATAATATATTTGATATATTATACGAAATTGGATTTTGACGTGGAATTAAAATTAGATTTTAATTGGGGCGAACGAATTAATTTAGAATTAATTCGTTAGCGACGTGAATAGTAATTATGTTAGGCATGATTATTTAATTAAATTAGATTTAATTGCGTCGCAACAGAAAATTCGTTAATTTGGAATTAGCGAACCCGAGCCCGGGATTATTTACGAGCGCATTCGCATTTCGAATTCGAGTGCGGCACACAAGTCAAATCAAGCGTCAAATCGCTAGTCACATCTAGTGTCACATCATTCGTCAATAAAGTGATAGATGTCTTTCACTTTGAGTGATTGACGCCAGTCACTATTCATTGATTGATGGAATGATGGATTGATGGGAGTGGTTGAAGCCTTTAATGGCTTTGATTTTTGGAGGCAAAAATTTTGGTTTTTGATTTTTTGGAATATCTATTACCATTTTTTTTGTAACAAACACACAACACTCTCTTTCTTCTTCTCTCTTCACACGCCCAAAGTGGGCTATTCTTCTCTCTTCTTCTGCTCACTGTTTGATTTTTGTGGCAAAAATCAAGAGAGCTAGCACTCCGAGAGACATGTAAAGGTGATAGGGAAGTCCACCCATGAGCTTGGAATCATTTGACGAAGCTTGGAGCTTGTTTAATGAGCAACAATGGCCGAATTTGGAGGAGCCACAGCAGCTCACTGCCGATCAATCCATGGAGGCAGAAAATAATTTTTATTGCCTCGTACGTCGCTCAACCAATCGATGTGAGTATTCCGTAACTCCCTCTTATGTATTCACATGTATTTCTTGCTTTATATTCGATCATTGGGGCCGTAGAAACTCCAACAATGGTATCAGAGCGATTGAAAAGCATGAAAATGAAATAGGGCTTAAAATTTGGGTAAATTGTATTTGAGCATGATATAATGAAATTGGATGAATTAGTATGCTTAAATATGTTTTAATTGAAGATTGATTGGAACAATTGTTGAAAAATTATTTGGAACATTTTTCCCCAAATTGCTTGTGTTGGCCGAATGTCAACTTACCCTAAATGTCTTGGATTTTGATTTTTTGATTCATTAGATGAGTTGGAATCATGTTGGGAATATGGATTTAATGTTGAATTGGATTTAATTGGATTGAATTTGATTTGGATATGAAATCCCCTCCTTGGCCGAGACATGAAGAGCATGTAATTGGGTTTGATTTTTGATTAAATTATGTTGGACATGATTTAATGTTAATGAGCATGATTAATTGTACAAATTTGGTGTTTTGGAAATATTGATTTGGGTAATTAATAATGCTATACACTTTGGTAATTAAATTGGGAATTTGGAATTTGGTAATTTAATTATTTGGGCCTATTTTGTGAAATTGGGCTTAAGTGTTGTAATTGGGCTTATTGGGCTTGGTTGTACCAAGATGGGTTTAGGTAAAAATTGGTTGGATCCAATTGGGCCCAAAACCGCTTCCATAAAGCCCAAATGGGACTAATGGACCTTTAAAGTTTAATTGGGCCTAATGGGCCTAAATTGATTTCTAGGCTTTTGGGGTAATTCCCGGATTGGATTTTGGTTATTGGGTTTGACCCGAGTTGACCAAAAGTCCACGCCTTAAAGAAATTAATTAAAAGCCCATTGGACTTTAATTAAATTGATGTTGGACGTTAATCGGGCTTTGAGACCCGTAACGATAAATTTGGAATTTAAATCGTAAAAGGTTTATTAATAAGTGTAGTATTTAATTTGGAATTAAATAGTGAATTAGAATTAAATACAAATTGAATTGGATTTAATTATGTAGTTTAATTTAATTCGAGAATTTGTACTTTGAGTACTTATTCGCAAAACGAGTTTGACTCGCGCAAAATCAAATCGTTGTTTGAACATTGGATGATCATTAATTATCAGATGAATTAATTTGATTAGATTGATTGATAACATGCTTGTATGAATACATGGTTGAGATGCATGAATAATGTATATCAGATGAATATTAGATGGGTGGGGCAATTTTAGAAATTGTTGTAATAAATTTGGAATTTATTAATTCGACCTGCATGTCCAGCCTTATTACCTCCTTATTCTTTGTATTCTCTTCTCACCTATTCCCCTCAATGTAAATGAGGTTTCTTTAGAAGTGTAGTGTAACAGGTAGAAGCAAATAATTGTGCTAGCTGGAGAGAGGAAATGGAGAGATTTGATCTAGGATCATTGTGTAAAGTATACATTCGCATATCATTATTATTTATCATATGCGCTTTATTATGTGTTTAGAATGCATGTTTAAGGGTGTATGATGATGAGACCTTAACAAAGATAATAAATTGGTTGCCAATTTGCACTCGAAAAACCCTCGCAAAATATTAAGTGTTTTCCTTCCATTGAGTGATTCTTACTCAAGATCCGAGACTGGCATTGGCTTGTTGGCCAAATTCAAGGCCTTTTTCCGTCGAGGATGTGTTTGAATCACGAGAGCTTTGTTTCATATCGGTGTCTTGTCCAAGTTGTGGCTTGTTGGCCAAAGTCAAGACCACTTCTTGTCCATCGACATTGATTACGAAGCTTTCCATGGTCAATGGGTCACGCTTGACTGGGATCACTAAGTTTGTTGTGCCAAAGCCAAGGCTTAGTTGATTCAGAGGAAAAAGGTTAGGCAATATATTGGATATATTGGCATATATAAGATATATGTTTCGGACTTGGATGTCCCCCTACTGGATCTAGGAATTGGATTGGATCCAATTGATCTTAGAGATCTACCTAGTTAATTATCATACAATTTGTTGGCCAAAGTCAATATTGTGTGATATTTAACGGGATCCTAGCCCGCTAGGAAACACGGTTTCCCGAGTACTCGACAGAGGGTTAGAGGCTCGTCAAAAAATAGTGGGAGGCAAGAATTGAATTTGCAATATTCGTTTAATTACTTGCCATACGCGCTCAAACAAATATCATTCGTCAAATATATTAAATGTTAGTTGGACTAATATTTAAACGTTGTTTTAATAAACAGTTGGACTGTATTCAAACTATTCATTTATAGTTTATTTTATAATTGGATTATAGTAATCAATATAATTGATTTTAACCTATTAAATTATAGATGATTAAATAGTTGGACTATAATAATCATTATAATAAATAGTACCTAAATCCTTGATTAAATAGTTGGACTATTAGAATCAAGATGAAATTGAAAGATTGACATTTAAAACATAATCCTAGGGAAAATGTATTTAAATTGTTTAATTTTTCAAATTGGGAATAATTTTCAGGATGGTCCTGGAAAAACTAATAAGTTACTTTATTTGATAAAATAACATATTAGGCCTAAGCCCGGAGTTAAACAAATAGTAGAGCATAATCTTTGGAAGATTTATGTGATGATAACTTTAGTGCTTAATCCATTAAGCTTGTCGCAGTAGACTCCTTAATTTCTTAATCAGAACTAAGGATTAGATCCTTAAAGTATGATAAAGAATTTGAAGGATCTTCATAGATCTATAATTAGATCTTAGAAGTAAATATTGCAATGATAAACTCGTGGAGAGTTAATGACTATTCTCAATGAGATAAAGTCAAAGTTTGCAATAAGGCAAGTAGCGCAAGGCGCATCTTACTTTGATATTCCAAAAAGCCAATGCTAGGCCAAAGGCTTCTGGGATGTTGAAATGGGCAAAGGCAAAATCATTATAATCTTCTAGGAAGATAAAAGACATATCGCAAAATGTCTGCCTAAATTGTGGCAAACTGGATCGCGGAAGCGTGACTGCCGTTTGAATAAAGCAGACATGAAGGAATTGAAGACGAGCAAGGCTCCGACTTCAAATATTTTGTCATAATTATGTTCATTACTAGTATTAAAATTGGATTTTAGATACTTAGTGTGGTACATAAATATATACTGATGTTCAGAATCTGCTATGAGCAGGATATTGACTTCAGATTGAGATTTATCTGCGAATTGGAAACGGGACGAAAGTCACTGTTTTAACCGTAGAAACCTAATTTAGGAATTACCCTTGGGTGTGTACCTAAATTTGGAAACAGTTATAATGTAACTAGTTTGATTAGAAACATTATCTCTATATCAGTGTTTAATCCGCTGCGGATTTACCTTTATATTCTAGAACACTAAAGTGTTTTATTATATAAAGATGATATTGAGATAAACACATTAGATGTGAATAACAGCATTTATATTTTGAATATAAATAAAATCTCAAACATACAACATGACAAACAAATAGCTCAAACAGATTTGATCAGAAGAAACTCAATTGTGGCATTGTTGTCTGGGACACAACTAAAACAAGAATCGTATATCCACACTTTTGAAGAGTGGGTACTCGGACTGATTTGATTCTATTCAAATAAAGTCTACGAATCTAGTTTATTCGACAAAGTGCCTAAAACACTATTTACTCGGTAAAAGTGAAAATGCCACCGATCTGTAAGCCCTAGTTCATAGTGAAGCAAGTGGGCCCATGTCTAGCTAGGCTAGATGTGGATATGAATATTTCGTGACCTTAACGGATGTGGCATCGCGTAATGGTTATGTGTTTCTTTTAGAACACAAATCGGAAACTTTTATAGTTTCGACACGAAATAGACAAACAGATCGGCAAAAGTATTAAACTGTCACGGTAAGACCGTAATGGAAAATACTTATGCAATAAGTTTCTTAAATACTTGAAAGAGTATAGTATTCTTTCAATGGGGACTCCTCCCGGAACACGTCAATTAGACGGTGTGTCCGAAAAGAGTAACTGAATTTTGTTGAACATGATATGGTTAATCATGAGTCGCTCTGAGCTACCATTTCCTTCAACGTATAAGTATAAACAGTGTAGAACTTATTTAGAATAAGGTTCCATAAAAATCTGTTTGATAGATATCATATTAGATATGAACAGGAAAGAAACTAGGCTTTCTCGTTCCTGAAAGTTTGGGAATGCTAGGCATATGTTTGGATGATACCAAACTAAAACTCAAATTGGATAAGTGACAATTGTAGGTTATCCTAGGGATACCAAAGTATAGTACTTATACAACTCACCAGAGAACAATTTAATTGTTGCTCCCCATGCGGATTTCCTAAGAGGAATACCGATATGCAGTGGTAAGTGGGAGGATAGTAAAACTCGATGAAAATCGGAGTAATACTTTTCAAGGCACCGATTCCTAATGGAACACAAATAGTTCATCAAGGATGAAACTATACAAGTAATCTTCGTATACACAAGAAACGCGTAAGTCGGAGAGAGTCAGAAAACAACCTAGGTATGGGTTTCTGATCTCACCTCATAAAGATGTCAATCTTATTGAGGTATGCCAACTGACTACGTATGAGGAAGTGATACAAGGTATCAACTCCCAATTATGCAAAGTGCCATGATACCCGAAATGGATTCCATATATATCAACTTAGTTTGGACACTGGTTGATGTACCGCAAGGCATTGTGCCTATTGGTACTACATAAGTCTTCAAGGAAGACATACATGGATGGCAACATACCAACGTACTAAGCTAGGCTTGTAGCGGAAAGGTATGGTTATCAACATTGTGTTGATTACGATTCAACCTTTTAACTGTTGCCATGGTAAATCCATTTGGATAATGCTTGCTGATGCTGCATGTTTCATTCATGAAATATGTCAGCTGAATGGCAAAATCGCTTTCCTGAAAAGGAAACCATTTGGAGAATGTTTACAACATCCTGTCGGTTTTGTCGTACCAAAACTAGCAAACAAGGTTTGCAAGTTATTCGATCCATGTTTCGATTGAAGCAAGCATTAGGTTCTTAGAATTATCGTTTTGATGTAATCATAATAGTTTATGATTTAATTCAAAACAAAAATGATTCTTGTGTATATAAGAGGTTAGTGGGAGTGCACTGACAGTGGCTGTCCTATAAATAATGATAATATGTCATTTCTTGGAAATGATATTCCCATAAAATAATCGAGGAAAGCTTGGCTTTCGAGAAAACTCTCCAAGAAATCGTACATTGAAAAATGTACGCGACCTGGTGTCTCATACGCTTTGAGCATATGAAGTCACAAATAGGCCAATCCAAGTGATAGTCACTGGATTGATGTTAAGAACATCCTTTAGTATCTTAGAGAACTAGAGATGATGTCTTAATCTATGGAGAATGAGAACTTGAAGTGACTGGGATCACTGCTACAAGTTTCCAAACCGATAAAAAGACTAAAAGTCACAAACGGTACTATACAGTTTGAATAACGGAACAGTGAGCTGGAAATCTTCCAAGCAAGATACTGTTACCGAATAAAAAACAAATGCGGGTTATTGCTGCAGCTGAGGCAGCAATAGAAGCCATTTGGGTCGATAATAAATCTAATTAGATTAGATATAGTTCTATTAGCAGCTGAGCTAGGCTACAGCGCATGCTAAAGAATTAATGGTCTCATCAACGATCCAGATACATACTTCGATATTCATCTGATTCGTTCAGATCATACATCGTGGCGATGTGATGATCGAATAAATGGCATCAGATGATAATCATGCAAATCCGCTGACGAAAACCTTTCCTCAGCAATTTGAGCCAACCGTACATAGTTCGGGTGTTAGACACTCGAGTGACTGGATATAGGCCAAGTGGGAGATTGTTGGACAATTATGACCCATAGAGTCACTATTTGTACAGATCATGGTGTTGTTGTACAAATTAACTATGTGACAAAGGAGATTGCTCTCTTATCATTTGTGATTAGATCACCATGATGTATAAATGATAGGAGGTCCCTGTGATTTGTTCATGGATTGAGAATGATATGAGACATTATCAGTCCACGAAGGATAAATCATTAAATATCCCTAGTCAGAGTATTATCGAGAATGGACATCGATAATGCGTAAAAGATTAGTGTTACACTTGTGCGCGTTGTGAGGGCATAACGGCATAGTTCTCGTATATTTGGGTATAAGATACTCATGCAAGTGTAATAGGAGGTTGTGTTTTACCGATGGTACGGGAAACAGCTTCGCTCTGGATAGACCCCCTCAGAATTCTATTGGTAGTATGACTATGTGTCTATGGAAGTTCGAAATCAGGGTAGGTGTATTTGGTCTTAACCTGAGATTTGCACCGCTAATACTTGCGACAATCAATATACTTTGGTTGTGGTCGTCCAAGGCTTTAACAGGTTCTGTGTACGCCTCTGCTGGGTATATTGAGAATCGTAGTGTGTTGGGTGTGATGTCAAGACGAAAGTTTCACTCCAGTCATATAGAGATGATGATCGCGCAGGGATACAAAACTGGTGCTATAAAGGGTTGCAACCATCGGGATAATATGACTTGGTCATGATTATCCGATATTAAAGAGACTAGTTGCTCGTAATCCGATATATGCTTCGTACAGGGCAGACACTGTACCAGCCCCAGGCCTTGCATGTGATCATCCGATACTGGATCGAAATACGCAATAATACGTATACTACGACTGATATAGATCTTTATATTCCTGTAAGGGTATTTCTGGAGAATTGGGTAGGCATGGCGCTTTGCTAGAAGCCAACCTTGTCTTGTAAATCGGTAAAACGTAGTATTAGGTACTTACGTGTTCGGATAGTCCGACGACCGAATTTACTGCCAATATATCCGGGGATCTCATGGGTCGCTTCCCGAAGATTCACCGATGACGTATGACTCACACTTTTATTAATTTGGGATTAATTAATGTTGAGAGATAAAATTAATCTGGGTTAATTGCAGAGATATTTTATCTGGGATAAATATCATTTGAAGAGAGAAAACGATTAATTTGGAATTAATCGATAAAATAATATATTTGATATATTATACGAAATTGGATTTCGACGCGGAATTAAAATTAGATTTTAATTCGGGCGAACGAATTAATTTAGAATTAATTCGTTAGCGACGTGAAAATAATTATGCTAGACATGATTATTTAATTAAATTAGATTTAATTGTGTCGCACTGGAAAATTCGTTAATTTGGAATTATTGAACCCGAGCCCGGGATTATTTGCGAGCGCATTCACATTTCGAATTCGAGTGCGACACGCAAGTCAAATCAAGCGTCAAATCGCTAGTCACATCTAGCGTCACATCATTCATCAATCAAATGATAGATGTCTTTCACTTTGAGTGATTGACGCCAGTCACTATTCATTGATTGATGGAATGATGGATTGATGGGAGTGGTTGAAGCCTTTAATGGTTTTGATTTTTGGAGGCAAAAATTTTAGTATTTGATTTTTTGGAATATCTATTACCATTTTTTTTGTACCTAACACACAACACTCTCTTTCTTCTTCTCTCTTCACACGCCCAAAGTGGGCTGTTCTTCTCTCTTCTTCTGCTCACTGCCGTGAGCTAAGGGAAGCTAAAGTGTTTGATTTTTGTGGCAAAAAGCAAGAGAGCTAGCACTCCGAGAGACATGCGAAGGTGATATGGAAGTCCACCCATGAGCTTGGAATCATTTGACGAAGCTTGGAGCTTGTTCAAGGAGCAACAATGGCCGAATTTGGAGGAGCCACATCAGCTCACTGCCGAGCAGTCCATGGAGGCAGAAAATAATTTTTATTACCTCGTGCGTCACTCAACCGATCGATGTGAGTATTCCGCAACTCCCTCGTATGTATTCACATGTATTTCTTGCTTTATATTTGATCCTTGGGGCCGTAGAAACTCCAACACTGGGGTTCTGATCATCAGAAAATGGCAGCCCGTTATCCTCTGTCGACATGGTCATGTTCAGACATTGTCTGGTCTTGGCGCGCGACTCAAGGAATGGATGCCTGATTAGTCTGATGATTCTGAATTTTGGAAGCTTCTGATTTCAGAAAGATTCATTTTTATATAAGTTGGATTTTAAAATACGATTACCGTGTATTCTGATTTCTGTTCATATATGAGATGATTGCATGGATTATGTAGTGTGATATCCCATTCTGATAATGAATGTATTTATGTTCCTGGAAATGAATGTGTTATTTGTAAGGCTTCCGTATTGTGTTTCTGTTTCTGGTAATGAATGTATTTGTCTATAAGGAATTTACATTTTGATTTCTGTTCCGGATTATGGATGAAATTGACTGTAAAGAACTTGCAATGTGATTTCCGTATCTGTTATAGAAAGTGACTATCTGTAAAGAATATGTGATATGTTTTCGTTTATGATAATGTATGACATTTTTTGTTAAGAGTCCGTAATATGTTTTATGTTTATGATAAAAAATATCATTTGACTCTATAGAGGTTATTTGTGTGTTATATGTTTTTGTTAAGTGAAGAGACTAATCTTGTGATATACATATTGGATGTGTGTGTGATTTGTTGTTTTGGATGACTTCAATATATTTATTAGAAAGAAGATTTGGAAGCTTATATGAGCAATCTTTCTTAGTGTGTAAATATTTGTATGTAATTCGAACTTTGAATATTCGAAGAAGTTGCGTATAAGGTTTCTGATCCACATAGGATATGTTTCACGAATTCAGTTTTTGGTTCTTGAGAGATTGTAATTTAAAAAATGTAAGAGTAGTACGAAGTTTAAGATTTTTTGACAATCAACTGCATTTATGTATGTATATATATATATATATATATATATATGTTTATATATACTTTGATTGATGTTCTTGCTTTTTGTGATATTGTGTGGTTACTTACTGAGTTTTATAACTTATACCACTTCAATTTGCTAGTTTTGTAGGTTGGCAACTAGATCTGTCAGCTATCAGCTTTGGAAAATCATACTCGAGATGACGGATCATCCAAGCTACAGTCAGTCACTCTAAAGTCTTTGGGACATGTTAAAGAGTTTAGAAAATACGTTGTTTATGATTTCTATCGTGAATGCACGTGGGTATATGTATGTTTGTAAATAAAGGTTTTATTTATATGTGTGACTGTGGGCACGGAACCCTGGAATATTGATATTGAGATTTGTTCTTTCTTGAGATTGGATTGGAGGTCCTTTTTGCTCCTTTGATATTTGTTACAGGCTGCTTTGATGCTGGACTATATTCCAAGTTATCCCAAATTTAGGGTGCGTCCTGGCCGTTTTTCGTTAGGATTGAGGATCGGGGAGATGAGTTATTCATGTCTCATATCGATAACATCATGTCTCAGGCGGGGTGTTACACTGATCTTTTATTTTGTAGGAGAATATCTCATTTCCTTACAGCAATTGAATTTGGATGAGATTAGGGTTTCTTAGCTATGAAGCAACTTTTTTATAAAGCTAATCTGATGCGTAGGCTGAAATTAGGATTTGTTTACTTTTTTCTAAAAGGTTTTTTAATCTTGCCCATGACTTACATTAAATTATGATCCTGCATGAACTGTTTTGTGGGCATGTGCTGATTAGGGATGGCAAAATCCGGATCCGGGTCCGGATCCGGAAGCATTTTCGTTACCCCGAGTCTGGACCCGAGTATAGCCGGTCCAGATCCGGATACCCGGTTTATTATTATTATTATTTTTTAATTGTATTATTTTATATTTATATTTGGATTTTGTCAATTTTATTAGTTTTATTTCAATTCTTTTATATTTTTTAATTATATTCTATTATATATATATATATATATATATATATATTTTTTTTTTTTATAAATATGCATATTATTTTGTATTTTTCATTATATTTTAATTTATTATATTTAAATTTTATTAATTTTTTCCGAACCCGGGTCTATCCGGGCCGGACCCGTGCGATCCTGGGTTCGGATGCGGATTCACCCGGGTCCTAATTTTTAAGACCCGGATCCGGATATTTTAATCCCGGACCCGGGTTACCCGAACCCGAATCGTCCGGGTCTATGCGGATCCAGACCGGGTCCGGATCTGCTTGCCATCTCTAGTGCTGATTGCCTTCTAATGTTATTAATCCTCCACTAGTCTGTTCCACAAGGTATTCTCGTGTGAGTTAAGGTCCCCCAATGGACTTAGCTAAGGGTTCATTGTACATAGGGTCTCACTTTGATCTACCCATACCATTCAACCATGACACACAGTGATTGTCCCAGTCAAAATGATTTGGGTCTACCATAAATACATACCTTGTAGATTAGACATGGTTGTTAGGACTACTATCGACTGTTAGGTTATGTGAACAATCTTATGCTAGAAAACAAAAATCAATTTATTTCATGTTATTGATATGCAATATTACGATTTAATTAAACCAGAAGAGAGAGCTCTATGTCATTTGTTGGTTCAATTTTGGGTAAAGAATTTTTTTTAAATCCTCTGTACTTTAATGCTTTATGCTTAATAAGTACGTTACATAGAGGATAGAATCTACCAAATTAATTAAAAAAATTATTTATGTTCTTAACCAAAATGGAGAGATTATATATGTCATTTGTTTGTTCAATTTTGGGTAAAGCATTTATTTTTAAATTTTATACCTCTAAACTTTAATGCTTTATGCTAATCAGAAGTACTTTATATGGTGAGAGTAATTCTTTAATGCAACGGAGGCACGGGTGACAAGGTATCACCAATAAATTAATAAATAGTACTTATGATTTAATATCTATCTTTTTAATTGTTTTTTAATATTTTAGATTATTGCATCGATGATGTGGTGCATCTATTGTATTGTAGATTTTCTCACCAAATCAATCAACGAATTATTTAATATCATACATAATTAGGAGAATGAACATGAACTAAGCAACCTTCTATCAATTTTTTAGTAATTTTAGATGAAGAGATCCAAGTAAAGAATGTGTGTCCTAGAAGAAATTAATTGGGTCTCGATTTTCGAAAATAGTCTTTGTTTTGGTTTTAAACTTTATACATTGTAAGTGAGAAATTACTTCATGTAAGTTGTTACATTTGGCATGCATGCAGCGGGTAAAACGCCGTCACCTAACACGAGCTCCATCACTTCACTTGTTTGTTACCTGAAAACAAAGTTACAGCGGCGCTAAAAGAAAACAAATTATTGTGATTGGTAATTAATAAATAAGGTTACATCCAACGGCTCCAAGAATGCACAATAGACGAAAGTTGGCATCATTTCCAATACTGGTTAAATATTAAATACAAATTATAATCAACTGCTAATCAGAAGACTCAAAAGCCATTATAAATATTAAAGCTAGCTATCTGTGATTCAGATAATTGCCCGAACAATATTTCTCATCAGCAATGGCCACTATTATTGCTCCTGCTCAACATTCTCCTATTGAAGATGCTGAAGCTCTCCACAAAGCCTGCAAAGGTTACACAATATAAGTAATCTTAAATATGATACATGTTATAAAATTATTCTACCAAATTACTTGACAACTTGTACTTTTCTTTTGCTTAATTCATTTTTTTTTAGGATGGGGGACCGACGAGAAGGCTGTGATATCAATCCTGGGACATCGAAATTCAGCACAGAGGCAGCAAATCAGGCTTGCTTATCATAATCTTTACCAAGAAGATATTGTCAAGCGCCTTGAGTCTGAACTCAGCGGTGACTTCGAGGTTTCATTTTGAAAAAGATTTAGAAATATGTTACACCATACCAGACTTAGGGATGACAGAAAATTGTCATCGGGATTCAGGATATTATGTTGTTAGATATCTTGTTAATGTCCCCAATAAAATCGGACAGGGAGATAATTTTTTCTCCGAATCTTGAGTCTTTATCAAACAGTTTAGTCTGGAATTGTGAACGGTTTTTCATTCCTATTTAAAAATGAACGATTTTTTTTTTATTTTTTTTTAATCATCTTAAATCCATAATTTCGCAGCCCCGTCGCGGCTGATTGCTATCTCTAGCTTTACTGTATAATCCATACTGTCATTTTTTTATCATATTGTTGTGTTTTATATGGAAACAGAAAGCTGTGTACCGGTGGATATTGGAACCAGCGGATCGTGATGCAGTGCTAGCTCATGTGGCTATAAAGAAAGCAAGCCCTGATTATCATGTGATCATTGAAACTGCATGTGTTCATTCTCCTGAAGAGCTCTTGACTGTTAGGCGGGCTTATCAGCTTCGCTACAAGCGGTCCCTGGAAGAAGACGTGGCTACTCACACCACTGGTGACATTCGCAAGGCATGTAACTTGCCTTTGAATTGGTTTTATTCATTTCATCGTCCTTTTTTTGAAAAAAAAAATAAAAAATCATAATCCAGGCCTTTTTTGGTTTTTTTTTTTTAAATTTCTTGCAGCTTTTGGTTGCTTTGGTGAGTGTATTTAAGTATGATGGTGATGAGATTAATGCAAGATTGGCGAAATCAGAGGCTGATATTCTTCAGGATGCTACGAAGGAAAAGAAGTTTAATCATGAAGAAATTATCAGGATTTTGACTACAAGAAGTAAGGCTCAGCTAATGGCGACTTTCAATTGCTACAGAGATGACTGTGGCACTTCCATCACCAAGGTATATTATACATAATTTTTCGACGAGTTGTGGGAATCTGTTTCAAGGTCATGCTTAGCGTGTTAACTTGCTATCTACTTAGTCACCGGTTCAAACCATGTAAGACCTAACCTTCATAGGAGTATGTTTGTGACTGAGATTGAATGTTGCATTTTTATTGGATGTTCTTTGCCCAGAATTTGTTACCTGAGTCAGAGGGTGATAAAGTTAACGAGTATTTGGCAACAGTACGCACAGCCATTAGGTGCATCAATAACTCGAAGAAGTATTATGAAAAGGTACAACTAGAGATCACCTCACATATTTTTCATAGCAATATCTGATATCAATTCACTCATACTTTGCTATTTGTGTGCTTTTAGATCATCCGCAATGCAATCAAGAGGGTTGGGACCGATGAGGATGCTCTGACTCGAGTGATCGTTACCAGGGCAGAGAAGGACTTGAAGGAGATCAAGGAGGTTTATTATAAGAGGAACAGTGTGTCTCTTGATCAAGCTGTGGCCAAGGACACTTCTGGGGATTACAAGGCCTTCCTTTTAACTCTGCTTGGAAAGGAAGATTAGAATATCTTAGCATTTGTTCAGCTTGTTATGTCATGAAATAATGGTGGCTTGCTTGGACTTTGTTGCTTTGTGTCTCTGTTTCAGTCCTTTGGCTTTTATTTATTCTCTATTGATTGTGTAATTTCCAGTGTGACATATGTATTTCAAGTTGTATAACTTGAATGTGAGTTGGTATTTTCTGAAGGTTATTGATATTTGAAAAAAATTAATTCTCATGGGCTTCATATTGAATGCAGAATCTGAAAACTTAAATAAAATGACATTCTAAATGTTTGTAAAAGAAGAAAATTTTCTGTACTCAGAAATCCAATATCAGTTAAAGGTCAGCTTCATATTTAGAAGAGAAAAATATGGAGCTAACAAATGGAAACTTCTGATAAATTGAGGAAAACCAGTAATATAGAAGAAAGAAACATTGAAGCTGACAATCTTTCTTAAGGAACAGTCTTTCCTACACCATGGGCACCCATCGAAGGGAAACATGACATTCAGTCGAC